>LOJH01000137.1:27151-79377 GCA_001685095.1 Ellobius talpinus | reverse complement strand
GATGACCTGTCTATCTAAAATATATCTTTGTTTGACCTTGAAAACATACCTAATCTGACTACAAGTTCAGTTATACTAGGTGATTGACTACTAACCTATATTTCCTTATTATCCTAAACAGTTGGTAATAATAATTTTCAAAGACTAGAAATTTGCATTACATTGTTAAATAAGTTATATAGGTACAATAGTTTGAACAAAATTAGAAAAGTATGCACAGTATGTCTTAACAAAATTAATCTCAAATTCATATCAATATAGAAAATTTGTATACAATATACTGCCTCCAGGAATCTCAGAATGAGACTGTGTGTTGAGAGTTGTTTCCTCCTGTTTTACAATCCTCTCTAGGGCTGGGATTAAGGCATGCACCATCATGATTAAAGGCATATACTGCTTGGTTTCTATGGCAACTAGTGTGGCTCCTAGGATCAAAGGTGTGTGTTACCATTACCTGGTCTGTAAGGCTGATCAGTGGGGCTGTTTTGCTTTCAGATATTCAGGCAGGCTTTATTTATCAAAATACAATTGAAATGCCACTGCAGAGTGGGGAGAAAGAAACCTGTGACCATAATTGTGCATGCCTTTAATCCCAGCACTTGGGAGGCAGAGGCAGGTGGATCCAGCCTGGTCTAGGTGGTGAGTTCCAAGCCAGCCAGAGCTACAAAGTGAGACCTTGTCTGAAACAAACAAAAAATATTCAGGACAGGTCAGGGAACAATCTGAACCCATGCCCAGTTTGAAGCCGATGCAGACTCTAGACAGCAGTGACAGTGCTGTCAGGGAGGGTGAGGCAAGTGCAGCCACAGGAGGCAGATGCAGTAGCGAGCTGGAGCTGGGAATGGGGTCAGAGGAGGGAGGTGACCAGCTGAGCCTCCAGAGACCCAGAACCAGTGCTGTGTGCAGGGTGCCCTGTGACCATCTGCTTGAAGCGATGGCTGGAAGGCCAAAATCCAATCCATAATCTCACATCCTTTTAGTTGGTTATTGTTGATGGCGTTTTGGTTTTGTTGTTGTTGCTGTTTGAGATGTGGTCTCTTGCATCCACAGCCGGGAATGGCCTTGAACTTCTAGTTCACTAGCCTCCACCTCCCCACTGCTGGAATAACAGATGTGAACCACTAGTCTGGAGACAGGCCAACACTCTACCATCTGAGTAAATCTGCAGCCCCAATGGCTTTGTTTGTAACAAGGTTTTGGGTAGCCCAGGTTGACATCAAACTTGCTATGTATTCGAGGATGACCTTGCCTCCACCTGCTGTGCGTTTTCACCCCCATTTCGCTACCCATTATTCAAAGTTTCCACGTTGCATCTGGCTGTTTTGTCAGAGAGCCCTAAAGGGGGAAGTAAGGGACGGAGCCTGAATTTGAGAACTAGACGCCCACCTCCAGCTCGGCGTAGTGTAAACGGTCTCCGATGTGACTGCCTTGAAGAACCAGACTTCTCTCTGGTGAAAAGTTCGTAGCCGGAAGCTCCCGCTCCGCGGTGCCGGATGGTCCCGCCCCCTCGCAACGGGCCCAGCGTCCCTGCCTAGAGACAGGAGGGAACGACGACTTTGCTGTATAGGGGAGCCGGTAGGTCCGTGAGGCGGCGGGATGATTGGGTCGGGGAAAATTCAAAAAGGCACACAAGTGAGTGGACACGGAGAAGGCACCTTTGCTCACTTAAGATCACCTTTCCCTCCCTCAAGTGTGGGTCCCCTACCGAACCTTTGCCGGTCGGGGCTGAGGCAACAGGAGATGGCACCTTAACCAGCCTTACTGTTCAGTCCAGTACTTAGCGCACCGCACCATTTGGGGTGCGGATCCCACCCCTGTGAAGGGAGTGCGGCTCAATGCCCTCCTCCCTGTGGCAGGCTCCTGCTAGGATCCCTGCAAGGAAGGAGCCAAGATTCTGGGCCTCACAAGACACCATTCTCTCTCCTTATCTGACCACAGAGTTTTTGTAGAGATCGACTCTATTCCTTCCTTTACAAACCCCATTCAGGTATTTATTGGTTTGCACAATAATTCAGCAAGTGCATTCTGGGGACGTACTGCGTACCAAGCCAGTAACCATCCCAGGGTAAGCATCCTGTTTGCAGAGATCAGTGTTACTTGAATATCCATTCGACAGGCATCAGAGATCACAGCACCATATAATTTCTGACTATGGCCAATGGTACAAGAAGCTGTGGGCACAGAGCTAGTTTTCCTCTGCCGGACACATGAGAAGGATGAAGAAAACCCCAAGCCTGTGAGAGAGCTGACCACCTACTGTGCTGTTTGCCCAGTGTTCTCAGCAGAGGCAGAGACTCCCAAGATCCTTCAGAGGTTGTTCAAAGTGGTAGAAGTACAGGGTTCTTTTTGAGTCAGGGGATGGGTGACTCGGAAGCCCTCCTGCTCAGGTCCTCCCCGGGGCACCTATTTTGCACGCACCGCAGGCTTCTCCAGACACTTCTCTGGACCCGAGTTTCCTTGTTTGTAGCTGTTGATAGTACTTGGATAGTGGCCATTATGAGGGCCACATACCTCCCTTCCCAGCCCCACCTCCATTTATCTGTATGCATTCAACCAAATGGTTGAGAGTGTGGGTGCCCTCTTGCTGGCCATGAAACCTCGGCCAGGTCCTGCAACCTTTTGAGGGCTCATTTTCACACCTCAGAAAAAATGAAAGTAGTCTCAATTTCCACATGAGTTTAAATGGGATCTTGTATGAAATGACTCTGCAACCCTCCGTAGTTCTGGACCTGCCAGAACCAAACCTTGCCACCTCACTTCCTTGTTTTCCCACACAAAGAAAGGGAGGGAAAGGAGTCCCCAGGGTGAAGAGCACTGGAGGCCTCACTGTGAGGCACATGCTCTCTCTTGCTAGCCACATTCATTCCCAGGTAGAGGCCACTGTCACCCACAGAGCTGTGGAAAGACCAAAATTTGTCTGTTAAAATTCCTGCACACACTGGGTTGGTATAAGATCCCCAGGCTGGGACAGGACTGGAAGGGATTTGTTGTGATGGGTTGGAAAGCAAAGGGAAATGGGATTCTGAGTCTACAGCCCACCTCCCATCTCCCTTTCTTGGGCTATGTCTTGGTGAATTCCCTCCACTGTCAACAATGCCCTCCCCTTCTGCAGCCTCCTCAGAGAAAAACAGCTTACAGAACAGGGACAGTAAATCCACACAGTCAGACTCCTGAGCTCCTGGCCACTGCAGTTTCCCAGACCATCATGTGTGTGCTAATCCCCATGCCCCAGTAAAGCAGGCCAGGCATGCTGAAGATACTGGATAGAGACCCCAAGGACAAAATGCTTTCCTCTGGAGATGGGACCCTGGTCTCTCCAAGACCAACTGTCTGTTTGATGATGTCTGTGGGTTTGAAGAATGAGGAAGCTAGAGCTCAGGGAGTCTTCTTGTCCACTCTGTTGTCCTGAAAGGGGCAGTGAGTGTCACACAGGTAGGCCACACTTGGTATCATCTTTAGTATCTGCCCTAGGAGGCATCTGGTCACCAGGAATAGGTTCAGGTAGAGTTTCCCATAGGAAGGCCTGTCAGGTTTACCTACTTAGAAGATGGTGAGCCTTCACGCTGGGTATCTGGGGCTCCTACCAGAGTCCCATCTGCTTTTATTTGTCCTTCAAATGGCCTTCCAACTCACCATCTTCTGCTTAGGAAGTGCTCAGCTAATGCAATTGTCTTCTGGGCTGCTGTGCAACTTTGGTCCGTATAACCCCATCCCATTCCCCACGGTAGTGTAGATGAGACCCTCCGCTACTGTGTATAAGGAGATGCCAACCAGTCCCACTGAGAATGGAAGACTCCCAAAACATCCCTGTGTGTAGAGGAGCTGAGGAAATGCGATGAGGGCTTGCCAGCTCAGCCCTCTGGTTTTTGTTAAGATGTCTTCTTTTGTGCTGGGGAGATGGCTCAGTGGGTAAAGTGCTTGTGGCACAGGCCTGAGGACCTGAGTTCAGATCCCGAGAATGCATGGAAAAGCCAGGTGCGATGACACATACTCGTAAGTCCGGCACTAGCGGGTATCAGAGACAGGTGGATTCTGGGAGCTCATTGACCTGCTAGCCTAGCTGAACTGGTGTCCTCTAGGTTTCATGAGAGACCTTGTCTAAAAAATAATAATTTGGGCCGGCGGTGATGGCACACATCTTTAATCCCAGAACTGGGGTGGCAGAGGCGAATGGATCTCTGTGAGTTCAAGGCCAGCCTGGTCTACAAGAGCTAGTTCCAGGACAGGCTCTAAAGTTACACAAAAGAAGCCCTGTTTTGAAAACTCAATGATAGTAATAATGTGACCTATAAAATGCCTTAGCAAGTCTTTGTCACCGAAACTGATGACCTGAATTCAATCCCCAGAACCTACAGGGTGGAAGGACAAAAATGACTCCTAAAAGCTGTCCTCTGACCTTCACGTAGGCTGTGGCATGACACACACACACACTGAGTACATGTATAAATATGTAGAAATGTCTTGAGGAATATAGCTGAATTAAGCCCCTGTCCTCTACATGTGCACACACAGGTGAATACACCCAGACACATGTGCACACACATTCATACAAAACACATACACATAATATTTTTTCACTGATTTTTGTTAGACCTCCTTTTATCTCTGTACCCTTACATGCAAACCTCTTCCCTACACATTTATCTAACTTACTGTAACATTCTCCTGCTTAAGGATTTCCCCTGGTGATAATGATTTGAGGTAACTAAAAGGTAGCTATGGTATAGGAATGGCTTGAATAATCACCCTGCAAACCCTTGTCCTCAAGGTGGTGGATGTGCCCATAGCCCAGAGACCCCTGCTACTCCTCTGTGAAGACAGGAAGGCTTATAGGAAGATCTGTGGCCCCATAGATGGTCAAATTTCTCATCATATTGGCAACATCATTGCATCTTCTGACCCCTGGGATATGGGGGAAATGAATTGGGCAAGCATGGGTTGGGTGGGTGTGGTGGCCTTGTGCCCACATGGAGGAGGAGGAGACTAGACCAGTAGGTCTGGGCTAGGGTACTGGGACTACTTTTGACTGTATTGAAAGCCTTTGGGGGAAACTCACTGAGTGAGTGAGCTCTGGGTTTCCCCCTTCACCTCCTACAGCAGGGAAGCCAGGCCTTCGTGGCTAAAAGAAGGGGAAAAGTGGGAAAGTCAGGAGGCACAGAGCTGGAGGCATCTACAGTTTCCTTCCCTCAACCCTTGATTCTCCAGGAAGGCCATTGTCATCTGTGGGATTCTTGGCATTGTCCTCTTCTGTTACCCATGGGTAGTAGACTTGGACTTGATGTAGAAAGGCAGTCTGTCAATCTATGAATCACAATGTTACCTGGGCCGAGACATAGGTTGTCAAAGTGTGAATGATGCTTATCTTTTCGTAGGCGCTCTAGCTGGGACAACTCTCCAAAGAGCAGCATGGAACGGTGTGATAGAGAAGAACCAGGAAGGAGCTCTGAGGGCTCAGGGTGCTGCCCAGTACCGGCTCATGGAAAACCAGAATATGACCTGGAGAAGATACTCCAAGAATCATCTCATCATTTAAAAAGAATATTTCCTATTCCTGACCCCAAACCCCCACCTTTACCCCTCTCAGATTTAGGGCAGCCCCAGAAGTCACCTCTGACAGGCACTGATAAGAAGTACCTCCTAATGAAGCAGCGTGGGTTCTACTCTGACATCCTCAGTCCTGGAACCTTAGACCACCTTGGGGTGAGTGTGGCAGATGTCTCTTGCCAGCTTTAATCCCTTCCAGGTGGGTTCCATTCACCCATCTTTTTGTCCCACTCAGTGTCAATACATTGGTCCACTTAGCTACCTGACTGTACCTATGTATCTGTCCATCATCCATTTGCCCTACCACCCACCTAGCTCATCCATGCTTCAGGTCACCATTTGTCAGTTCATTGCTATGCTCTTCCTATGTGCCAGACCCAGGGCTGAGCACTGGAGACCGAGTAAAGATATTCACATCCCTGCTGTGATGGCCTTCCGAAGTCCCCCAGTACCAGCTCTGGTTAAGAAGGGGTGTGTGGACGAGGCAGTAGTCTGCTGAGATCTAAAAGCTAGCGATTTGCTTTCTGGATAAGATAGGGGCTGAAGAACATGTCAAGCAGGGAGAAATGCAGGTTGGAAGACCCTGGGATCCCAAGAGAAGGCGCGGCCCGGGTAAAGAAGTGCAGGTAGAATGTAAACAGAGAGATCAAGGATGATGCTGAGGCCCGGAGGGAGACGGGAAGGAAGCTAGAAGAGGGTTCCCAGAGCCCTGTAGGTTCCAAGCAGCCTTAGGGAGATTTTAGGCAGGGGAAAGACTGGAGAAGCAGCAGGATGCATTGGTACCCGGCTCACTAGTAGTGCCAGAGTGGCCCCTGGGAAAGGAAATGGCTAGAGACAACTCCTGGCTTTGCAGTTTCGGGACACATGCTGGGGTGTTCTCTGGAAGGAAACTATGCTGGTCTCAAACAGGGCAGCCAGGGGTGCCCCAGGTGACCTCAGTCTGTCATCCACCATAGAGTTTGAACAATGTGTATAAGCTCACCCCCATACTTCTGGGGTGCTCTCTGGTGGGCAGTTGGGAAACACCCAGCCTTAGAATCATCCCTGGGTCCTGACTGTCTGTGGGATGTTTGTACACACTCAAGGTTTTGTGCTTTGTTTCAGAATGTGTGCCGTGGCCCCTACATGTCTCAGAATTTGATTCGTAAAGCTGACCTTGACAAGTTTACCCCCAAAGGTCAGTACTGGGAGATTTGGGCATATAGTGTTAATGGACATTCAGACTATCTCAGGCCTCGGGGAAATGGCCTCTTCCTGCAGAAAGTCTTAGCTTCTTCAAGGGTGAAATAATATTAGTGAATTATGGAGCTTTGCAAAGACCCAGTTCACAGTAGTGTTTGTCCTGACCCTCAGAGGACCTGAGGGAGAGCCTGGCCTTGGGCTCCTGAAGGTCATAATTCTCTCTACTGGTCTAGGCTCAGTAGGGTTTGAGTTTTCCTCATCCCTCAGAATATGACTGTCAGGAAGCCAAGATCATGTTTGAACTGTATCTGAAACGGAGCCTGGCACAGGTAGATGCCCGAGAGATCTTTCCTAATGGAGAGAGGACTGTCTGTGGGCTTTATGGCAATCCTCAGAGCATGCCTGGAAGCAGGGAGAAGATGGCCTTAGCAGAGTCCAGGTTATAAGAAGGGATTTGTCCCCATTGTCTTCCTTCTTCAACAGACAATATACCCCTTCCATCACACCCAGATACCCCACAGTCCCAGGCATCCATCCCTATATCTACCCCCAAGAAAGGCTTTGCTACTTCCTAACACTGTTCAAAATAGCTCTGTCAGTCACCAAGTCTGTGAACCCCTTAAAATGGCCCAGAAAATATCACAACCATGGACATAATGTGTGTTCGTGTAAGGGTCTAGCTCATTCTCAACCATCTTACAAGCACTTAGGATTCAGGAAATGGCGCTGAACTGCGGGTCTCAGCCTGCAGAGGATGTGAATGGTGCCCTCCCATCCATGGCAGAGGTGGGCCATAGGGAAGGCCAGTAGCTCAGCAGCTTACTTGCAGAAGGAGAAGCATCCCAACAGGCCCCAGGGTGTTGTCAGGCACTGATAGAAGTCTATTCAGTGACGTGAGGCCTCAGCAAAATCTCAGACACTAGCCCAGGCTTCTGTGCGATTCCAAAGGATACCCCTAAAATTAGCTCATGCCTCTAACTGCTTTTTTACTCCAGAGAGGAGGTGGGGTCCCAGGAGGGGATCACAGGGTCACACAGAACATAGGGGAGAGTAGTAACACATGGTGTTCTACAGCACAGTCCCACACCCCCTTTCTTTACCTACATGGTCTTGGTTCATCTGTGTTTCAGAATATCCCTGTCCTGGCTAGGATGATAGGCCAACCTACCTACGACTTTCTTCCCACTGTCTCCCTCTCCCAAAATTAGAATGGAAGCCTCTGTCTGTCATTGTCTAAATAGGGGCAACAACCATTTGGTGGCATAAGGGTCCCATAGAGGCCACTCCTACAGTATCTAAAATGCCTCAGTCCTGGAAACAAGTCCAAAGAACATGTGGAGTTCAGACTCTGACATGTAACACACCGTGGGTGTCTGGGATTGAGTAGCAGGAAGGGACCCCACTTTATCTTCCTGTCCAGCCGTGACTGTCACTAGTGTTGCAGCTTGAGCATTGGTCCCCGGTATCAGAATAATTGGTAGCTTGAGAGGGAACGGGCAATGCTGACCTTGGACTGGCATAACAGCCTGCGGTTTCACATTTCTCCCGACCCTGCCAAGCACCAGGCAAACCTAAGCGCTCCACATCGCAGGACATGCCGCCCTGCATCCTGTCTGAGGACATGCCCTTATGGGGTGGCTCAGAGTAGAGCTGTTGGTCCTGGCTTGAACCCTCAGCTGCTCATTTCTCTTCTACCCACAGTTGAATCATTCAAGGTTCCTGAGGACTTCCAGGAGCGTGTGGAGCAGCAGCGCATTGGCACCACCACGCGGCTGCACACTCAGACGGACTTCCCGCTCCAGGCCTATGATCCCAAGGTGCAGGTCCCATTCCATGTGCTGCCTGGCCAGTGCCCTCGGAAGACTGAGATCGAAAGGTATGCCGTGAGGGCTGCAGAGGGGAACCTGTCCCGGAGGGGCAGCATCTGCCAGGCTCCAGGGGTGGGGTACTGCAGACCATGAGGTGACAAGCCCCACAGGAGAGCATGTGTAAGTGTGCAAACAACTCTTTTTTTTTAAATAGGAACAAATGGCTTTCCTTGCTGAGGAATTTGGGAGGGTAGCAATTAAGTCAATGAAATGAGGCTGCCAGGGCAAGCTAGAAGGGACAGTTGGGGCCCTGGGTCTTTACTGACATCCCTGAAGCTACCTCATTAGATGCCATCCCATGACGCTCCCTGCTCTGGCTAGGAGGAAACAACAATACTTGCGCCTGGACATTGAGCAACTGTTGGCCAATGAGGGCATCGACCCCAACAAGCTCATGCCCAGACATCCAGACCTGCAGCACCCGCAAACCATCGAACAGGGCCATGACCCACTCTTCCCCATATATCTCCCATTGAAGGTGAGCTGCACTGCCATGATTTCTGATAGATGGTGGTCCTGAACCCCAGGGGAAGCTCAAGGAGTCACATGACAAAGGGGACTCCCACTTCAGCCATAGGCACTCATTTGTCACATGATGGAATAATCACAACTCACCCCAGGTGTTTGTAGATCCTGGGTTGAAGCAGACGTAGCCCCCAAACAAGTAAGTCATCATTTCCCCACTTCTTCCCTGGAATTGTTTACAGCCCATGTGCCTGCTTTGTACCCCAGCCCTGGCCACAGGTATCTGTAAGCAGCCAGGATGAAGTGTGTAGTAGGATCCTGACCCCCTGATTAGAGCCCCTGATGATGGGAGCTTATGAAATGAGGAGAGGAGGATGTAGGAGGTACCACTTTCTCAAGGTACAAACAGGGGAACTGAACCTGGGGAAGAGAAAGAGGGAGCATAGCCAGGCCCCAGCTCTTGATGTCTTCTCCTCCCTTCCTCTGTGGCCCTGTGGGAAGCAGAGCTGACCAAGGTCACCCTCTGATAGCACCAAGTCTCTGTTGTTTCTGATCAGCATGGATTTCTCAGGAAATCCCAGAGCTATCTGTCCCCTTGGGCCTGAGCTCAGTGTTTCCCCACAGGAGTCAAGAGAGCCCACGTCCTCCTCTGAGACCCTGGTCACCCTTGGACTGAGCCTTGAGTGACTTGGCTAGACATATATCCAGGGCAACACCCCTCGTTCAAACACTCGGGGTCAGTGGAAGCAGCAGAGGTCTTACAGATCAGTAGCTAGCTACTGAGGCTGCAGAAGCCTCTGGCATGCTCAGTTTTGCTTGGCCACTAGGGGAACTGCTTCATTGGACAGTTGTCTGTTTTTTGCCAAGGTGTTTGATAATGAAGAGTTTGATTGCCGAACTCCCAAAGAGTGGCTCAACATGGGCTTGGAGCCAGGATCTGAAAACAGGAAGCCTGTCCCTGGAAAAGCCCTTCTTCCCACCGATGACATTCTGGGCCATGGTAAGTAGGACTACCCTGGGGTTGGGAAAACTGCCTTGTCCTAGCAACCCCTTGCCAAGATTTTTAGTCTGCTCCAGGACCAGGTAACCAGGAGAGCTAAAGTCTCTGTTGAAGTTCCCCAGCTGTGACACAGTCCAAGAATCTGGACATACAAGGCAGGGACGCAAAGACCAAGGACAGTGCTGTCAGGAGGACTGAGGACAAGACAACAAAGAAACAAACTTTGGGAGTTTAGGAAGATGGCTCGGTTGGGTAAGAGTGTTTGTTGCCTAAGCATGAGGACCTGTTTCAGATCCCCAGAATTCAGGTAAAAAGCAAAGTGTGGTGGACACACCTATAACCACAGTACTAGGGATGTGGGTAGAGACAGGGAGATCACATGGGCTTGCTAGTGCCAGCCTGACCAAGAGATGGTGAGTTCTGGGTTCAGTGAGATATCTGCTATCAAGGGAGCAGGCAGAAAGCAACAGAGGAAGACACCTCTGTCCCTTGTATACACACACACGCACACGCACATGCACACAGAAATGTTTAAGGGCACAGTTACAGACCATCCATCCTCCCTGAAATCACTGTTCTTCTGCTCTCAGTGACTTCTCTTTCCCTCCTGGGTTTTTGAGACAAGGTCTCTCTGTGTAGCCCTGGATGCCCTGGAACTTACTCTATAAACCATGCTGGCCTAAAAATCACAGATCCACTTATCTCTGTCTCCCCAGAGCTGGGATTAAAGGTGTGCACCACCACCCAGTTTCTGCTCTTTCTCTTGCGTGAACAGTACACTGTCACAGAGTTGCTCAGAGAGGCATGCATACACAATTTGTCACATACATCCATGGTCACATTCACTATGTCACATGCCATCCCCCTTCCTGGCATATTGTTGTATTCAAACACATTTCCACCCCACTGTCACACATCAACCCCACATCCTCATGTGTCTACCCCACTGTCACACACCCTCCACGTGTCCTCATGTGTCTACCCCACAGTCACACATCCTCCACATGTCCTCATGTGTCTCCCCCACTGTCACATCCTCCACGTGTCCTCATGTGTCTACCCCACTGTCATCTTCCACGTGTCCTCATGTGTCTACCTCACTGTCAGACGTCTACCACAACTGACATACCCTTTCCATCATATATCCATCAGATGCCACCCACATCTGTTTACAGAGTTTCTGTTCGGTTCCCACAGTCGTTATGTCCCAAAGAAATCACACAGAGGTCTATATTAATGATAAACTGATTGGCCCATTAGCTCAGGTTTCTTATTAACTCTTATAAATTGCATTAGCCCATTATTCTTATCTGTGTTAGCCACATGGCTCAGAACCTTTTTCAGCGGCGTAGTCACTTCTTGCTTCTTCAGTGTCTGGACAGGACTGGGGAGGAATGGGCTTCCTCCTTCCNATTAATGATAAACTGATTGGCCCATTAGCTCAGGTTTCTTATTAACTCTTATAAATTGCATTAGCCCATTATTCTTATCTGTGTTAGCCACATGGCTCAGAACCTTTTTCAGCGGCGTAGTCACTTCTTGCTTCTTCAGTGTCTGGACAGGACTGGGGAGGAATGGGCTTCCTCCTTCCCAGAATTCTCCTGTTCGCATTGCCCCACCCCTACTTCCTGTCTGGTTGTCCCGCCTATACTTCCTGCCTGGCTACTGGCCAATTAGTGTTTATTTAAAACATAATTGACAGAATATAGACAATTGTCCCGCACCACACATCTGTTCACAAAATGCCCATGGTACCTCCATTGGCCTCTGATCTGTGGCCCAATGGGCACAGAAGTTCTCTTCAATTGTGTGCTGTTAGGAGCAGTGACAGGGTGAACACAAGTGCACTGTGGCCTGCATGACTGGTCCTGTACAGCCTTCATAGGAAGGTTCCTCAGGCTGCTCTGTCCCCTCTCCGGGGTGAATGGCCATGTGTGGAGAGAGTAATTCCAGTTATCCAGTCATGAGCAAGAACAGGGCTAAAAGTGTATGTCCTCTGGGAGGCCCATGACAGTTCTCTGAGCAGGCTACAAATATGTTTCATTTGAAAAATACATTAATACTGGAATCAACTTATCTGAAGCAGACAAGCCCAGAGTGTTTCCTTTACTTTGGGCTTAAACTACAGAAATGTTTAACTAAACTGATTCCAGATCTCCAGTTCCTGGCAATTAAACCATAATGAATGGGACTGCATTAACCTTAAATGTGCTTAATTCCAGCCTCCTCACTTCACTGGGGCCCTGACCTTGAGCCAGGTACACTAGAGCAAAGAGGGGCTCACAGGGAGCATTTGTCAGGGACCTCATATTTTGCCTGGTAGTCTCTTGGGACAGATTTTCCTATAAGTTGAGACAAGATGAAGATTATTTTTTCAAAAAGGAAACATTCCAGGAAGAGAGAAAAGCAAAGTAGAACCAGAGAGGTGAAGGGCACACAGCGGTGGCTTCCTTGACTATCTGATGTCAGAGGCAGGCACCATCTTTCTGGAATTCCAGCGCTTCCTTCTTTAACCCAAGCTGGAGAACCCATCAGCTTATTTTAAGCCATTCCATGTGGAGAAGTTCTCTGCAGGCTACTGTGTGTGCATCTTACTTCTTCAATAACGTATTTAATACCAACTATGCTCCAATCTCTGTCCTGAGTCCAAGTCTTCAGCTGTGCTTAAGGTGGGACAAAAATAGCTGACAACAGCATGACCAAGAATAGCAGGTTAGAGAGCACATTGGGCAAAGATGCTATGTGCAGCAGAGGTGCTTCTCCAGGGAGGATCCACTTGAGCAGGGGACAAATCATCAGGCAGCAGTCGTGGCCGGTGCAAAGGGCCTAAAACAGAGCAAGCCCAGAAGTTACACGGATAGGCAGACACATGGTATATGAGCAGAAAAGACGTTCTTGACCCTGCCCTGCCCTGCCCTGCCCTGTCCTGTCCTGTCACATAGTGGTCAGTGGTTCTACATCCAGAGGTGTCTCGGTCACCTTAAAAAGGTCATCTAACTTCACCCATGATGACCACTTGGGGTCCTCAACAGTTTTATTTCTGATTTTTGTTTTGTTTTCTTTATGGATAATTTGCCTGCATGAATATCTGTGCTCCATGTGTGTGTACCTAGTGCCCTTAGAGGCCAGAAAAGCATGTCAGATCCCCTGAAATCAGAGTTACAGACAGTTGAGAGTTGTCATGTGGGTCTTGGGAATTGAACCTCAATCCTCTGGAAGAGCAGCCAGTGCTCTTGACTGCTGAGCCATCTCTCCAGCCCCCAACCCCTTTCAAACGCTTTTCATTTTGGGACAGGGTGTAGCCGAGTTGCCACACTGTCCTTGCACTCACACTGTAGCCCAGTCTAGCCCTGAACCTTTGGCATACCACTGTGTACCAGAGAGGCTAGGACTGCAGGCATGTGCCACCCGGCTCTGCACTCCACGGGGCAGGTTTTTGTTTGGCCACACCTTTCATGGTTCCCCATTTACCTGTGTCTTTTCTCCGCTGTGGTGAGGGTTGTACCCCAAGGCCGAGTCTTTCTAGGTCCTCCTGTGACTGAGGCTTTCTCAGAGGTCAGCTCATCTGAGAGCAAGCAGATGAAAGCTGGAGCCAAAAAGGGTGTCCTGGGAAAAGAGACACCATTGTAGTCACCTCTGAGCTCTATTTCCAACACTGGCTGCCACACTCAGAAACCCCTCTGTTTTAGAGGACCCCAAGAATCAGAACCTGGACTATAGGTGGTGTGATGTTGGCGTCCTTGACTACGATGAAGAAAAGAAACTGTACTTGGTGCAGAAAACTGAGCAGAGAGGCTTGGTGCGCGACGAGATGGGGATGCCCATCGTGAATGGAGGCGTCACCCCCAAAGGTACAAGCTCCATGCCTTTCCCGGGTAGATCCCAGCTCGAGCGTGGCCCAGCCTGTGACTACAGCCCAACCCCACCAGCTCAGTTCTGAATTCTACCTACATGATTTTATTAGCCAGGTCCTGTCCCCTGACCAGTTTGAAGCAGAGGACCTGGGGAAGGCGGAGGGCCACTCACTAGCCTGTGGGCTGTGAGCAGCTGACCCAGTGGCTTTCAGCATGGTATCATAAAGGAAACCAAGTTAGTCATGTTTGCTCTGGAGCATGAAAGAAGAGAATAGCCACCTGGATGGCCACCCCTGTGTAACTCCTGCCAGGGCATAGCTCTTTACAATTTACAAAGTATTTTCACATGCATCCATTATACTTTATGAGGTGGGCAGAGCAAGAAATGGCATTTTGCCCATCTCACACGTTTGACTGCGGGGAGCACCACACCCTGTGATAACAATGACAACTTGCTCAGAGGCAACAGCTGAGGCAGAGCCAACCAGAACCCAGTACTCCAGCCCAAAGTGCCTGACTATGTGTCCCTTTCACCTTCCCACCCACCCCCAGGAAGGCCACCTCTTCTGGTCTCCCAGTACTGGGTGCCGCGAATCCAGCTGCTCTTCTGTGCTGAAGATCCTCGCGTGTTCACACAGCGCGTGGTCCAGGCCAATGCTCTGCGCAAGAACACAGAGGCGCTGTTACTGTACAACCTGTATGTGGACTGCATGCCGACCGAGGGCCGGCGGGTCATCAACGAGCAGAGCCTGAGCAAGATAAAGCAATGGGCTTTGAGCACACCTCGCATGCGCAAAGGGCCGCAGTGAGTCCGGGTGCTGCAGCCTCCCTGAACGTTTCTATGGGGGTAGTGTCAGAGCAACCGCTGACACATCTCTGTGGGGTGATGTCTTAGTTGAGGCTTCTGTTGCTGGGGTAAAACACCATGACCAAAAGCAACTTGGAGAGGAAAGGGTTTATTTCATCTTGTCCTTCTGGGTCTATCACTGAGGGAAGTCAAGGCAGGAACAGGAATCAGGAGGCAAGACCGCTGCTTCCTGGCTTGCTCCTCATTGGCTTACTCAGCCTGATTTTTTATACAGCTTAGGACCACTTGTTTATGGGTGGGCTAAATTCACTCACAGCAATCATTAATCAAGAAAACATCTTAAGCTGGGTGGTGTTGTTGCACGCCTTTAATCCCAGCACTCTGGAGGCAGAGGCGGGCGGATCTCTGTGAGTTTGAGGCCAGCCTGCTCTACAAAAGCCAGTTCTAGGGCAGGTTCCAAAAGCCACAGAAAAACCCTGTCTCAAAAAACCAAAAAGAAAACATCCTACAGACCTTGCCAACAGGCAATCTGATGGAGGCATTCTTCAATTGAGGTTTCTCTTTGCATATATCTCTGGCTTTTATAAAGTTGGCACAGGTGACTTGCTGTCCAGTTCCCTCACTGTAGATAGAGCCTTATGGACTCATGAATTCTTGTGATGTTGAAAAGGTTGGAGCGCACTGACGCGTCTTTCTATTTTCCATGCTGAAGCATGGCCTCCTCAGGCTAACCCTGTGACTTTTTGCTCTGCCCTGTCATTCTTTGAGTATGCTCTTACTTCCTGGCATAGCAGGAAGTCCCGGGCTTAATTTGTGTATTCCCATATCCAGTCTTGAAACTGCCTTTTAAAAGAAAAACCTTTTAAATGTTGTTTTTATGTGTGTGAGTACCTACTCCTATGTATATGCAACATGTGTGTGCCTGGTGTCTGTGGGAACCACAAGTGGGAACCAGAGTTACATACAATTATGAGCTGCCATGTGAGTGCTGAGAAGTGAATCCAGGTCCTCTGGGAGAGCAGGCAGTGCTCTTAACCACTGAGCCATCTCTCCAGCCCCCAAATAGGCTCTTTCTCCAAGAAGCCCCAGTTGCTTTTAGTGGGGAGTTCAGAAGCCAGGACTTAGGTGTTAAATGTATTGCCGCAAGTTCCTTAGAGCAGACATGGTCAAGGGAAAATGTTTTTCTGGACACAATCTTATATCTAGCACCTCTACCAACTCCTTGTTTTCTCTGTGTCGATCTGTTTTCTTCAAGCATGAGCCCAATGATACCTTCAGATTGACTCTGATGCCACATGGCTCATTCTCATTTTGACATACTTGTGACTTTCTTCACCCGAAGAAAATTGGTTCCCATTGTTCAACACATGTTGGCTTATATAGTCAGTCCTTGACTACACCAAAAGTAGCTTTGAATGGGTCATGCCAGTTAGGAAAAAATAAACTTGGTACAGTTCCTAAATTTCATTTGTTCTATTTTGAGACAGTCCTGAACTCATTATCCTTCTTCTACAACCACTCCAGTCCTGGGATTACAGGCATAGGCCATCAATGCAGTCCTGGGGTTACAGGCATGGGCCATCACTCCAGCACTGGGGTTACAGGCATGGGCCATCACTGCAGTCCTGGGGTTACAGGCATGGGCCATCACTCCAGCACTGGGGTTACAGGCATGGGCCATCACTGAAGTCCTGGGGTTACAGGCATGGGCCATCACTCCAGCACTGGGGTTACAGGCATGGGCCATCACTGCAGTCCTGGGGTTTCAGGCATGGGCCATCACTGCAGTCCTGGGGTTACAGGCATGGGCCATCACTGCAGTCCTGGGGTTACAGGCATAGGCCATCACTCCAGCACTGGGGTTACAGGCATGGGCCATCACTGCAGTCCTGGGGTTTCAGGCATGGGCCATCACTGCAGTCCTGGGGTTACAGGCATGGGCCATCACTGCAGTCCTGGGGTTACAGGCATAGGCCATCACTCCAGCACTGGGGTTACAGGCATGGGCCATCACTGCAGTCCTGGGATTACAGGCATAGGCCATCACTCCAGCACTGGGGTTACAGGCATGGGCCATCACTGCAGTCCTAGGGTTACAGGCATGGACCATCACTCCAGCACTGGGGTTATAGGCATGGGCCATCACTGCAGTCCTGGGGTTACAGGCATGGACCATCACTCCCAGCTTCTCAATAGACATTCTAGCACTTGGTATCCTTTTTCTCTCTTTAGGATGGGAGAATATAGTCAAAGTATTGTGTTCAAAGCTGATTTGATTTGATTCTTTCTCACCAATAGGATATTTATATATCTTATGAGATGTAGTTTGGCTCGATTAGTTTAATTCTTTAAGTTAAGATTTTAAAATTATATTTGGAGAGAGAGAAAGAGATGTGTACATGCCACAGTACATATAGGGGTCACAAGATGACTTTGGGTGTCTGTTCTCTCCTTCTGCTATGTGAATTCTGGGAATCAAATGCAAGTCATCAGGCTTGGTGACAAACACCTTCACCCCCCAAGCCTTCCCACTGGCCCTCAATTTGTTTCTCCTACATATAAACTATATTTGCATTCATAATTTATACTCTGCAGAGTGTATGAACCCGCTGACTTCCTGTCTCCCTCTCTATGGCAGGGTCCTGGAGCACCTGAGCAGCCTGGCCAGAGAAGTGAGCCTGGACTATGAGCGAAGCATGAACAAGATCAACTTTGACCAGATTGTCTCTTCTAAGCCAGACACGTTCTCCTATGTGACTCTTCCCCAGAAAGAGGAAGAGAAGGTACCCGATCAAGGTGAGAGCCAGTGGACTCTGGCTGCCCACCTGGCCAGCTCACCCACCCCTGCCTCTCTTTCTGTTCAGCCACTAAGGGCCTCATAAACCTGGTACTCCCTTGTGCCCACCCTGTCCCTAGACTTTATACCTTTTTTTGCCAGATACCCAGGAAAATCTTGTCCAAGGAACAGTGTGTATGTGTGTGTGTGTGTGTCTGTCTGTCTGTCTGTGTGTGCACACGTGCATGTTTCCCAGTAATGCAGAAGCCACAAGGTAAATATGTACCAGGAAGCCATTGTCAAAAGTAGACATTAGGATCCTGATAGTCAGGTCCCAAAGGTATATAAGCCTTTCTTCCTTCAGTAACAAGAACAGAGTTGGCATTGCTACAGCTCCATGGATGTGTAGAAGATCAAGTCTCAGAACAAACCCAAGAGTTAGTTCTCCTTGCTTTGAGCCCACCCATACATGCGGAGTACATTTCCTGATCACCAATTCTTGTGTGTGTTGTGCCCAAGATACAGGCTGGGATGTGGATAGCGGTCAATATATTCCCTCTTTGGGGTCCCAGGGTAGGCTGCAGACCAGCCTCTGACTTCATATAATGTGGGTAGAAGATAGGGAGGGGTCCTACAGGGACCACCCACTATTCAAAGGGACCAGTGACCACTAATGAACCTGGAGGGACTCTCAGGGCAGGTGACTCACTGTGGGCCTCGGGGCTACTCCCAAAGGCTAGAGCAGGAAAAGATTGGTTCTGGGAATGAAGTAACTCTCCTGGGAAGGAAGTGGTTGTGTCCCTTCCATCAAGCACTCTAGATAAGTCCTGTCCTCAGTGTGTTCCAGGCAGGTCTGATGCTGGCTTTTGCCCCCACCTCTGCAGGGCTGGTGAGTATCCCCAAGTTCCCCTTCCAGGAGCAAAAAGAGGATTTCACTTTTGTGTCCTTGCTCACTCGGCCAGAAGTCATCACAGCTCTGAACAAGGTGTGGGCTGAATGCAACAAGGTGACCTCCATGTCCTTGTTCCATTCAAGCCTCTCCAAGTACAGCCGCCTGGAGGAATTTGAGCAGATCCAGTCTCAAACCTTCTCCCAGGTACCTGGGCATCAGAGCATGGAGGATGGGGCCTCGAGCCCTTATGGGAACAACACAAGCATCAGGGCCTGCTGGAGTGGGGCAAGGGTGGAGCAAAGATGGAGCAAGGGTAGTGCTCGTCTTGCAAGGCAGGAGAATCAGGGTGGGCTTCCAGTCCAGTCCCTCTGAGCCGGCCCTGGTAGCCTTAGGGCAGATCTCCTATCTTAAGGGAGAGCAGGAACCACACCCCAGGGTGTGAGGGCGTGGCTGAAGCCTCTCTCCACTCAGTTCCGTCTTCCTTTCACATCTGTGTGCTCCTTCTCTGCCTCTTCCTCTTCTTTGTGTCTGCCTCTTTCCCATGGCTGTTTCTGAATCCCTCCAAGCAGCTCTGGACCCCAGATGTCACACTGAGGGTATTGGTCCACAGAGCTTGGCAACAAGCTGAAGGGGATTCCCCTCCATTGTCATATGGGTCTCGAGTAATCTTTGAGCATAGTAGTTGTGGACAATAGGTCCCTGGGGTAGCTTTTTGATGGCATTTGTGTCTACTTCAGGTGCAGATGTTCCTCAAGGATAGCTGGGTCAGCACACTGAAAGTAGCTATGCGAAGCAGCCTCCGAGACATGAGCAAGGGCTGGTACAACCTTTATGAGACCAACTGGGAGGTCTATCTCATGTCAAAGCTGCGCAAGCTGATGGAGCTCATCAAGTACATGCTACAGGACACACTACGCTTCCTGGTGCAGGACTCACTGAGTAGCTTCTCACAGTTCATTGGCGATGCTTGCTGCAGTGTGCTTGACTGCACAGATGACATGCCCTGGGGTGAAGACCTTGTCAACAGCCCCTACAGGTGGGTCCAGGTGGGCAGAGGCACTGGGAAATGACTTCGTTGGGCAACCAGTGGCCGGGTACCCAACACACCAGGTTCTTGACATCAGAGTTTGACCTCTCTAGGTTACCCAGAAGTGTTACCCTGTAAGCTCTGGCTTACATTCTGGTGACAATCATTCATGCAGTCACTCTTTGAGTTGCTTTGATAATACTAAACCCTTACCATGAACCAGATGTTGGTCTTAGGGGACTCTGAGATGCAGTTTTCACTGTATCTTACTTCAGCAGAAGGCAGGCATAGCAAGATATCTAATAGTTACTATCATTGCCAGTTTTATGATGTACTCTGGGGATGGGGTCGGGGAGGAAGTAGCATCTGAGGCATGAGGACACTAGAGGTAACTGAAACAAAAGCACCAGGAGTAGAAAAGACTTGGGACAGCTGAGGAAGGACAGGCTAGCAAGTGTGGCTGGAATATGGAAAAGGAGATAGGCCTGGTGAGAGGAAATGGGACAGGTCAGAGGGACCAGTCTAGATCACCGAGAGCTTCCTGGGTTCAGTAGTGGGGACTGGGTTTATTTTTACAAGTTGGAAGCTATCAACAGAGCCCTCAGTGGGTCAGCAAGGCTTTGATGTGCCTCAAACTTCTGAAGCCGAGGGTAGCGGGCTCTCAGGAAGAGCATAGGGGTTCTAGCAAATACCTAGGCCTGGCCAACCTGTCCAATGACCTCAAGACCAAGGTAGGATGGTGTCACTTCTGTAGTGGTCCAGGATTTCTTGGGCAAGAGCCAAAAGACCTCTCTAACCAGCCCCAAGCTTTCTTTCTAGTTAATTGGGGGTTTCTGTAGGGAAAGAGGAACAGTGTTACATAAAAGGAGCTTGAGATCCCAGTTCTGGCAGGAAGGCCAGGCCTCAGTGAGCCCAATTATTGCCCACAGGCCTCGGAAGAATCCCCTGTTCATCGTAGACTTGGTGCTGGACAGCTCAGGGGTACACTACAGCACGCCCCTAGAGCAGTTTGAAATGACTCTGCTCAACCTCTTTGACAAGGGTATCCTGGCCACCCATGCTGTTCCCCAACTAGAGAAGGTATGTGCTACAGGCTAGGCCTAGCCTAGCCGCTGAGAGCCACAGTGCGTTCACAAGGACCAGAGTAGTTCGTCACCACTGGCCTTCACAACTGTGGCTCTGAAATTCATAAATATCTCCTTCCATTCTCACCACAAATGGAACTACAAACATTGCTTCCTTGTAGACCTGGAAAGATTAAACAAGTTAAACCTACTTTACAAGACAACTAAGTATTAGGACATCAGTTTGATTCTTACACTTACTGGAGTAATCCCACCGCAGCCACATCTGCCCTGTATCCCACTCTCGGTCTTCTCCACCTCGAGTGTCAAGCCAGATGGAGTTCCACACACAGCTAGGATCCAGGTCTCAAGTCACCACAGCTGCACAGCAAGCTGCACACAGCCCACTCTCCAGGCCCGAGAGCCTCTGTAACCCAAGTCCCCTCCTGTACCTCCTACCGTCGGTTAGTGCCATCAGCAGTCTGGTTGCCTCATTTGCTCCTATCCTTGGCAAGTCTGAGTCAGGCCAGGAAGAGAGGATATGGTCTCACAGTAGCTTCTGCATTTGTTTTCGTCCATAGTCATTCCTCAGACATGTCATTGCAAGCCCTTACCTCACTCCTGTGCCACATTGCCTGCACTTGCCCACATTGATACCCATTCAGTCTTTAGACCACTCTACCACCCACTCCAGGGCTCATTCAGCTCTGCTTTTTCTTGTCCTTTTCCTTAAAGCTGGTAATGGAGGACATCTTTATCAGTGGCGACCCTCTGCTGGAGTCAGTGGGGCTTCATGAGACACTGGTAGAGGAGCTACGGGCTAATATCACCAATGCCATGCGCAAGGCCATGATCCCACTGCAGGCCTATGCTAAGGAGTACAGGAAGTACCTGGAACTAAACAACAATGACATTACCACCTTCCTCAAGTATGTGTGTGAATGCATGTGTCAGTGTGTATGTGCGAGCATGTGTCAGTGTGTGCGTGCATATGTCAGTGTGCATGTATGCAGGTGTGCGTGTGTCTGTGCATGTATCTCCTCCCGTCCTGCTAACCATCCTCTGCTCTCTGCATGTGTTTTCTACCTTCAGGACCTATCAAATCCAGTGTCCATCGGCAGAGGAAGTTCGGGAAGTGGTAATCACCCACCTGAAGGAGAAAGAGATCCTAGGCAACTCACTGCCCAGCAGCATCGTCATTGGGCCATTCTACATCAATGTGGATAATGTGAAGCAGAGCCTGTCCAAAAAGCACAAGGCCCTGGCCACTTCTATGTTGGACATCCTAGCCAAGAACTTACACAAGGAGGTAGACAATGTAAGTAATGACCTGCCTGTCCCCAACGACCACGGCAACACATAAGCAGCCTTGCACGCATGGTGCACGCCCACTAGTAAGATGCTCCAGGTGAAAACTGGGGTGTCTTCAGGGGCCTAAGTCAAAGAAGGGACCTGGAAGTCACCCTTGCTTATGCCTGTCTGTATTCATCTGTCTCCATATGCTAATAGAAGGTTGATACTGCCGTTCCTAGACTTTTAGAAACCTTCTAGACAGCCTGGGCTGAACTGTTCCATAGAGCTGAGGGTATGCAAGTACAGATGTCAGAAACCCTAAGTGTGTCCTGGGTTCTGAGGAGACTGAGAAGGTGGAGCACACTGGGTGACGCCTTTGCCTCAGAAGAGATCTCAGCAATCTAGTGAGCCTGTCAAGAGCCTCTCTTGGAAGCATGGCAGAGTATGGCCATGGTACAATGACTGACTTCCAGGTCCTAGGGTCCTTGAAGAGAAACAGGCCCCAAGGTAGGCAGGGCACAAAACCGTCCCTAGAGCCCTCCAACCCTCGCCCACCAGATCTGTGAGGAGTTCCGCAGCATTAGCCGCAAGATCTATGAGAAGCCCAACAGCATAGAGGAGCTTGCTGAGCTCCGAGACTGGATGAAGGGCATTCCTGAGAAGCTGGTAGTGCTGGAGGTAAGGCAGGCCCACCAGTGCTGGCTGTCCAGGAAGCTGAGGGTGGGTGATGCATTAGGGGCCTAGGGGCTGGATGCCTAAAACTATTGATCAGAACTTGGGGGCTGGGACAAGCAGAGGCTGGGGGAGCAGAGCCAGGTAGTGAGGTAAAGCAGGTATCCAGGGACTGGTAGGAGCCAAGGGTTATGTTGGGGTTGCTGTGGAGATTTGGGCAGCCAAGAGGTCTGAAGGCATAGGTCAGAGGATGGGAACCAGAGATATGGTGGCCATGGCTCTTGGAGCCCTGGGCCTGGCTTTAAAATCTGTTGAAGCTTGCCCTCTTGAAGAAAGCACCTTCTCCCTGCCCCACCCCGGCCACTCCAAGTAGCCCCTCCCCAGCACAGTTCATCATCCCCTGCTCATGCAGGAGCAGATTGTAAAGGTCATGTCTGACTATGAAGTCATGGACGAATTCTTGTACAGCCTTACCACAGACGACTTCAATGACAAGTGAGCAGGGAACGTTGTTCCCGACCCTGGAGGCTGGGCGGGCAGCAGGGGCGGCTGAGCCGGTAGATGTCCCAGTGCCCTAGGTCAAGCCAGATCCAGCTGATAGCATGTTTCTTTCATCCTACCCCTGCTCACACCTACCCCAGCTCACACCTACCCCTGCTCACACTCTAGCTGCTCAGGTTTGGTGCCTGGGCACCTGCAAGGGTGGCCCTTTCTTTCTATCCTATCATTTCAGCCATGGCATTTTCCCAAGTCCTAATCCTCTTCCCTGCCAGATGGGCTGCCAACAACTGGCCCTCTAAGATCCTTGGGCAGATAGAGATGGTGCGGCAGCAGCACATTGAGGATGAAGAAAAGTTCCGCAAAATCCAGCTCGTGGACCAGAACAACTTCCAAGAGAAGCTGGAAGGACTGGAGGTGGGGCTTGGCTTAGGGCTCTGCTAGGACTTGCTCCCCATCACACTTGCGCGCGCACTCGCGCACACGCACACGCAGTTGTCCTACGTCTTGCATTTAGGAGATGCCATGTCAGTATACGATGGATGACTGGATGGACAGATTTGCAAAAGGGCTGAGAGAATGAACTGAAAGGCAGAGATGCCTGAATAGAACATTCAGGAAATTTAGCAATAATGGACACAATGTTCTCGATTGTATGACTGGCATCCCAGTGGGCAGTGGGCACAGTGTTCACAGAACCACATTTGTTCCCCAGTCTTGTAACAGCCTGCCTGTGACTCTGGCAAATGGCTCAGCACAAAACAAATGCTCTGGGCCAGGAGTCAATACCCTGGGTGTGTGGAGTGCATGCTTGTGGTAGGACTCAGATGCATTTGACCTTTGCTCCTTGACCCACAGCTGGTGGTGGCTGGCTTCTCCACCCACGTGGAGATTGCACGAGCACACGAGATTGCCAACGAGGTGAGGCGAGTCAAGAAGCAGCTGAAGGACTTCCAGCAGCTGGCAATGCTCTACAACAACCGCGAGCGCATCTTCGGCTTGCCGATCACCAACGTAGGCCTACTGTGGGCACCTTGCCCCACTTCCCAAGGTTTCAGAAAGCAACTTAGATCTGCAGCCATAGCAGAGCCCAACTGCTATAGGGCAATCCTCCGGCATGCTGGGGTAGAACTGAGCTGGCCAAGGGATAACGGTAACCTTCCTTGGCTCTCAGGATGGGAGAGCCAGTAGAATCAAGCAGGAGGCTTCTGAAGATCATCCTAGGCCTTGGAAGCTCAGCATCCAAAGCCTAGATTTGGCAAGAGAAGGGACTGGGTCCATGGGGCAAGAGTGGGCAAGAGTGCCAAGAACAAAGCAAGGAGATGGTGTGGAGAAAGCCCTGTGACATCCTGACAGCCCTACCCTCTGTCCCTGTAGTACGACAAGCTCACAAGAATGGTAAAGGAATTCCAACCGTACCTAGACCTCTGGACCACAGCCTCAGACTGGCTGCGCTGGTCTGAGAGCTGGATGAATGACCCGCTGTCAGCCATCGATGCCGAGCAGCTGGAGAAGAACGTCGTCGAGTCCTTCAAGACTATGAACAAGTGTGTGAAGCAGTTCAAGGACATTCCAGGTATCTGAGGACACTGCCCAGTGGGACCCATGCAAAGTCAGGGCTTGATAGGGTTTTTTCTTCCCTGCCCAAGTCTGGTCAGATGGCATGATATCCAGCCTGCCCTTCCCTGGAGCCCCTGCCAATCTATCCTCTTCCCTAGACTGGCTAACTTACATGCCCTTCCGCCTACCCCACAGCTTGCCAGGATGTGGCTTTGGACATCCGGGTGCGTATAGAGGAGTTCAAGCCGTACATCCCACTGATCCAAGGCCTGCGCAACCCTGGTATGCGGAACCGGCACTGGGAGATACTGTCCAATGAGATCAACATCAATGTCAGGCCCAAAGCCAACTTGACCTTTGCCCGCTGCCTCGAGATGAACCTTCAGGACCATATTGAGAGCATCAGCAAGGTGGCTGAGGTAGCTGGCAAGGAGTATGCTATTGAACAGGTGAGTGCTCAACCACCAGCAGGCCTGATCCCATCTGGCCCCTGCTAAACAAGCCAGTCTTGAGTTCTTGCAATGACAGCCATTTGGGAGTATAACAGCAATGGCTCTATCCCTAGGGTGAGGGTACATCTTATTAAAGGTTAATACAGGTGAAGGGCTTGGCATAATACCACCACTGCTACAGTGCTCATAATACCCACTGCTGCTATAGTGCTCATAATACCACCACTGCTACAGTGCTCATAATACCACCACTGCTACAGTGCTCATAATACCCACTGCTGCTACAGTGCTCATAATTCCCACCACTGCTACAGTGCTCAGTTTCCCTCTTGGGAGTAGCAAGGAGCTAATAGCATTATCATCATTTAACAGATGAGTACAGAAGTCGAGAATGTAGCCAGGCTTGATGCATAAGTTTAATTCCCCACACTGCTAAAAATTAATTAAATTAATTAACTACAGAACCTTAAGGCTCAGGGAAGTCCAACAGTGGCCAAAGTAACACATTCTTTAGGAGTGACCACTCTCCTAACTGGCACCCAGCTGCCTCCCATGCTGCCTGCAGCTATATGAGCTCCAGTCAACCCTGAATTCAGGCAGAGGCCCACTGGGAACCTGCTGATTTGCCAGTGGGGCCCATACGAAGACCATAGCCTGGCAGAGTCATGATTCCCTGCCCAGTGCTAGTCAGACAGCATAGCCGCCAGCCCTCTCCAGGCACACAGCTCTGACTGTTCCCTATCTCAGGCTCTAGACAAGATGGAGAAGGAATGGTCATCCATCCTGTTCAACGTGTTACCCTACAAGGAGTCAGACACCTATATTCTCAAGAGCCCAGATGAGGCCTCCCAGCTTCTTGACGACCACATTGTCATGACCCAGAGCATGTCCTTCTCGCCATACAAGAAGCCCTTTGAGCAGCGCATCAACTCCTGGGAGACCAAACTGAAGCTGACCCAGGTGGGCCTTCTTCCTTTGGTTCCCCCCGACAAAGGAACACTGTTCACCAAGTGGCACTAAACTATTTCGGTATAGCCCATTGCACCTGCTCCCCCAGCTCCTGGCTTGCTCTCTCTGACAAGCCTCCATCTGGAAGAGGGTGCCAGGATGGCTCCATCCATGTACAGGTCTAACTACTGAAAGAGGTCGTCGAGGCTGTGGAAAGAGTGAAGCTTAATTAAACAATGTGGCTGTCTAAGTTTGGGACAGTCTGGTCATTGGAACTTCATTCATGGACACTGTGAGGCCCCCAGGCACCTCAGGATCCTTTTCCAGTCTGTCCTGAGCCTCCCATTTCAATCCCATTTGTGATACTTTGAGGAGAGGGGCCATGGTGCTTGGGACTACAGCTCTCTGGCTTTTAAGACCAGAGGCAGGGACTTCCCACAGAGCCCTAGAGAGTAGGTCTGAATGTGTGTCCCACACAGCCTTTTTCTTCCGTCCTTCTTGGATGTTGTACATATGCCAGTGAAGGGCAGAAGTCAAGTCAGGTAAAAGGAGACTATACAGCATCAATCACTGGCCTCCCTGCTGTTCTCACACTGCCCCCCCACCTGTAATTCCAGCTCCACCTCCCATGTCCGACTCATCCACACCAGCCTGCAGGGTATTTCCAATGAGACCCTTGCTCAGCGCCCCTTAATGGGGCTTCCCACATACTGGGCCCTTAGTGATCCAGGAACAGAATGACCACTAGTGTATTCCTCGAGAACAGAAGGCCCTGTCCACCCTGATCTTGGTGCCCATTTAAGCCTGGCAGGGACCTGAAACAGAGCTAACCATGGTGCTAATCATCCATCTCTCATGAGCAGAGATGAATGAATCAGTCTGCACTGATGGGAGAAGATGAGGTAAATCCCAGGTGAGGAATTGGGAGGCAGAAAGGAAATGGCTCTGTGTGATGTCATCCAGCAGACACTGGCTCTGGTGTGGGTGCTCTGCCCTGCACTCTAATGGGGTGAAATGTCTCCAGCATGGATACTAACTCCAGCTAGAGCCCCCAGCTCTGACAGTGCACACCCTGCCCTGTCTTCCCAGGAAGTGCTGGAGGAGTGGCTGAACTGCCAGTGGTCCTGGCTCTATCTGGAGCCCATCTTCAGCTCTGAGGACATCACCCGGCAGCTGCCTGTGGAGAGCAAGCGCTACCAGACCATGGAGCGCATCTGGCGGAAGATCATGAGGAATGCCTATGAAAACCGGGAGGTGAGCCCCAGGGGGCTGGGAGGGCAGCTAGCACCCCTAGGGGACCCTAAACACATTGCTGAGTACTTCTCAGTCTTTTCCCTCCCTAAACAAGAATTAAGGACCAATCCGAAGGCTTCGGTTGTGGCTCATGTTCTTGGAAGTGGACTCCTGGTACCACAGATGCCCCTCAGAAACAGAGGTCTTAGCATTTTAGAGATCCTGCCCAGTTATGCAGCAAGACAACTCCTTACCCTTATTACTCTTCTTCTTTTTTTACTACAGCATGGTTCCCAGACTGATGGAGGCAATCACTAGCCCAGGGATCCATTTCCTACCCCTTACCCTCCCTGACAGTGCCTGGCTGTCATGGGTGCTGTCTGCTGAGCCCATCCTGCTCACTTGTACTCTCTCCCCGGCTGGCTCTGGTTCCTGCAGGTGATCAATGTGTGCCCTGACCAGAGGCTGCTGGACAGCCTGAGGGACTGCAACAAGTTGCTGGACCTGGTACAGAAGGGCCTCAGCGAG
Source organism: Ellobius talpinus (assembly GCA_001685095.1). NCBI lineage: Eukaryota > Metazoa > Chordata > Mammalia > Rodentia > Cricetidae > Ellobius > Ellobius talpinus. The sequence continues at coordinate 51,713 of LOJH01000137.1, read as the reverse complement.
TACCTGGAGACCAAGCGGAGTGCCTTCCCCAGGTAAACACCACAGCCTAAACCACTTGGTGAGCCTGCTAGTGCTCCGCCAAGCCAGCCAGCACTGAATCAGGCTATTGGGGCGGCCAGGGCCCAGCAAGTCCACCTGACCTTTTCATCAACCCTGTTCCCCTGGAAGATTCTACTTCCTGTCAGATGATGAACTACTGGAGATCTTGTCGCAGACAAAGGACCCTACAGCCGTGCAGCACCACCTGCGCAAGTGCTTCGAGAACATTGCCCGGGTGTGTAGCTCGGCCTGAGGCTTGGCCAGTGCACTAGAGTACCCTCCGGAGAAGACATCTCTCCTCTCATGCCAACCCCTCTTAGAGATAAGATGGCAAGAGTGACCCTGGTCCTCAGAGACTACCTGGGGCTTGTGGGAAGGAGGTTATAGCTAAAGAACCTACCTCTCCTCTTGAATCTGGGAGCCCTGTGGCCCTAACTCAGCCAGCAGCTCCTGTCCTTCAAAATCCTGAGATCTCTGAGGGGTGGAAATGCAGAGGGAAGCTTAGCCTCATCCCCAAGGGCTTAAACACAACCTGTGAAATGGCTGTTGGAGAAGGCCCAGTGAAGGCCGAACACTAGGGGTGCCCCTGCACAAGCCGAATCAGCTCCATTTAAGGGGCAAGGGTCTGGCCAGGTCAGCCTAGGGCTGAGGCCAAGCCCTCTGGCCCATCAGAGTAACCCACTCCTACCCACCCCCATTGCCCTCAGCTGCTCTTCCAGGAGGACCTGGAGATCACACACATGTACTCAGCAGAGGGTGAAGAGGTGGAGCTGTCCTTCTCCATTTACCCCTCCAACAACGTGGAGGTCTGGCTGCTGGAGGTGGAGGGCAGCATGAAGGCCAGCGTGCGCGACATCATCGAGCAGGCCATCAAGGCCTACCCCACAGTGAGTGCAGCCTTCACGCTCGGCAGCCTCCAGAGTGCTCCCTCATCCCCCTCATCCGTGCCTCTCTGCCTCAGCCCACCTCCACCTGCAGAGGCTCGGCGCTTAATAGATGCTGCTTTCCTGAGGGAACACTGGAATCTAGAGCTTGACAAGCCAAAGCACAGACAACAGCTCACACGAGGACGAGGACGGGGGCGGGGCTGGCAGCGCCTGAACCAGGAGACGGATATTGTCTTTGCAGATGCCCAGAACTGAGTGGGTTCTGAACTGGCCAGGCCAGGTGACCATTGCTGGCTGCCAGACATACTGGACATTGGAGGTAGCCCAGGCGCTGGAGGCTGGCAACATCAGTACCAAACTGTTCCCCCAGCTTTCCAAACAGGTAGGCTTGAAGAAGATCGGTGCCCCCCACATCCCAACGCCCCACACCAGTTCTCCAGCCTGGACGAGGGGAAAGGTGAGGTCCATGACGCAGACCAGATTCTGTGGCGCCAGCAAGAAGGGACCTAAGGAGGGCTCTGAGACTGGGCAGTGCCCCTCTGCTAATGGCCTGTGAAGCCGTCACTAGGCTTTGCCTGTACCATCCCTTGGATGACCCATGCTCCATGCCATACTCCAGACTCCCTTCCCAGCCCTGAACACACTGACGGCACTGCACATCACAGCCGCAGGTGCTTTGTGCTCTCCCTTGGCACAGTCCCTGTTCTCCTCCCATCCCAGACCAGCACAACTCTCAGAATATAGAAGCTGCCTGTGGCCGAGGGGCTCCCTTTAGACCTCAGATCTCTGTAGTGATTTCCCCATTCTCTCAGCTCAGTGACCTGGTGGCTCTGGTGCGGGGGAAGCTGTCGCGCATGCAGCGGGCAGTACTTTCGGCACTCATTGTCATTGAGGTCCATGCCAAAGATGTGGTGAGCAAGCTGATCAGTGAGAACATAGTCAGTGTACATGATTTTGAATGGATCTCTCAGCTCAGGTGAGGTCGTGGAGGGCTACCCCAGGGCCAGAATGGGCGAGGCTGGGGTGGGAACACTGGCAGTCACACGACGTTTGTCCCTGCCTTCGAAGCAGAGAAAAGATAAACGGGTATTTTTGTGTCTTTATTCTCTAAAATCACCCCCTCTTTTTAACTGTATACCTCCTCAGTGGCCTTTGGCTCCATGTCCAGAAATCCATGTCTCTGCATTGCTAGGTACTACTGGGCAAATAATGACCTGTACATCCGTGCTGTGAATGCTGAGTTCATCTACGGCTACGAGTACCTAGGCAACAGTGGGAGGCTGGTGATCACACCCCTCACTGACAGGTGAAGACCCCGCCCCAGCTGGGCTTTGAGTAAGGGAAACGGATAGCCCCAGGTCAGCCCACCCAGGGGTCTCTGAACAAAGCGTGGCCAGGTGTAGCAATAGGGACAGGAGAACTACACAGATAGCAGCCCCAGGCTCCAGTCCTGACCCCTGGCAGTCAGGGCTGGCACACTTGGCCCTGAGAGAGGAGCGAGAGCTACTGATCCACGGGGCCCTGAAGGGGGAAGTGCCTCAGATCTGTGGAACAGCCCAGGAAGGGAATCACCCAGGATGGGTGTGGCCTGTGCCCACCTCCTTTCACTCCCACAGGTGCTATCTGACCCTGACTGGAGCCTTGCACCTCAAGTTTGGAGGTGCACCAGCTGGCCCAGCTGGCACAGGGAAAACAGAGACCACGAAGGACCTGGGAAAGGCCTTGGCCATACAGACAGTTGTGTTCAACTGCTCTGACCAGCTCGACTTCATGGCCATGGGCAAGTTCTTCAAAGGTCTGGCCAGGTGAGACTGGGTACAAGAAGGTAGAGGGAGCAGCATGGAAGAACACTGGCTAAGAGGAGCTCACAAGGGACAGGGTGAAGTAGCAGGAGTCAGAGGATCAGCTCAGCGGGCTAGGGTTGGTGCAGTCAACGAGTACAGTTGAACTTCCTCCCCAGTGAGATCAGAGGGTTGTTGGAAGGAGGTACCAAGTGTGCAGTGAGCGCATGTCCTACCCAAATGCCTTGTTTGGCTTAGTGCTGGGGCCTGGGCCTGCTTTGACGAGTTTAATCGGATTGACATCGAGGTGCTGTCTGTGGTGGCGCAGCAGATCACCACCATCCAGAAGGCACAGCAGCAACGGGTGAGCATTGGGCACCCTAGAGGGATGGCACTGCCCCCCATCGCCCATAGTGCTTTGTCTAGAATGGTTTTATAGCCAGTTCCAAACCCCACCTTCTTACCTCAGCCTATGGTGAGGTAAAGGGACCCCTGACCTACGCCCCTGGCTCATATGGAAAGTCCAGGGTCCAGCCTTGTTCAGGGTAGCCAAGGATCTTGTCCAAGGGACAAGAGCTGAGAAGCTGACACACCCCCACTTGAAGTCATGCCCTAGGTTCTGTTCTGGGCTGAATCTGAGTCAATTTAAGTAAATCTTAAGGGGCCAGTCATAACTGAATAGTGGATATGGGAAACGAGCAACTGTGTGGAAACCCCTGAGGAACAGGGCCAGGTCCTAGGAGCCCATGGGGGATCATTGAGACCTAAGGTCTTAGGCTAGATCCCAGGAGATCTAACCAGGTCAGTGGCATGTGGGAGGAGCCCAGTCAGAGGAGGGACAGGTCTGTGCATCTTTAATCTCTTTAACGTGGGCCAACCCCTGAACCCCACCTACAGGTGGAGCGCTTCATGTTTGAGGGTGTTGAAATCCCCCTTGTACCATCCTGTGCCGTGTTTATCACCATGAACCCAGGATATGCTGGCCGCACAGAGCTGCCTGACAACCTGAAGGCAAGTTCAGGCCCAGGGTGACCAGAAGGTAACAGAGCTCTAGCCTGGACCCCCTAGGATGCTAAGCCTCTGGTTTAAGAGCACATAGCTAGCTGCCCAGCATGAGGAACTGGGATTCTCTGTGGTGGCTCTCCTGTCCCAGGAACCCATTCGACCATACCCAGCTACAGAGTGGGGGCCCTGGGCTTGTTTTCAGGGTGTGGAGGAAGTCTGGGATTCCTTTGGGGTAGGGGGCAGAGCATCTGACAGAAGGTGCTAAGGTGGATGTGTGAGAAATGCCATGGAGAAGGTATTCATCCATACAAAGATTCATCCATACAAAGTAGTCGTTTCTTTTTCTTTTTCTTTCTTTTTTTTGGTTTTTCGAGACAGGGTTTCTCTGTAGCTTTGGAGCCTGCCCTGGAACTAGCTATTGTAGACCAGGCTGGCCTCAAACTCACAGAGATCTGCCTGCCTCTGTCTCCCGAGTGCTGGGATTAAAGGTGGCAGCATACACCACCACTGTCCGGCTGCCATTTCTAGTAGTAAGCATCACACAGCCACTGTAGAGAGGAAGCCTCAGTGCGCCAGGTGTGGCACAGAGGAGAATCCCAGCTATGGATCTGATAGACCAGAGAAGGACTAAGTCCCTGGGTGGGCTGTGATCTGTCTGCCTTTTACATGTGTGTTATATGTCCAGGCTCTCTTCCGACCTGTGGCCATGATGGTCCCCGATTATGCCATGATTGCTGAGATCTCCCTCTACTCCTTTGGCTTCAATGAGGCCAACGTACTGGCTAAGAAAATCACCACCACCTTCAAGCTGTCCTCTGAGCAGCTCAGCTCCCAGGTAAGGCCCTGGTTAGTTCCACAATCTCAGACTGAAGCATTGCCATCTACTCCAACCTCCAGAGCTGTTCCAAATTGACCTTCTGTGAGGGAGAGATTCAGATGGGCACTCCTATATGCCAGAGGCTTGTAGGGCTGATGAAGTAGAAGGCACCAAGGCAGCCCAAAGAAGGGGCACGTAGCCCAGGCTACATGTGCAGACCTATGGGGAAAAGGACATCTCAGCTACAAGATAGGAGACGAGGCATGGCCAGGTTCCATGTGGGAGGAATGCTGATGACAAGGCAGAACACCGAGAAGGACAGCACCCACAAGTACCCTTTCCTGTGGTGCCAACAGGATCACTATGACTTTGGGATGAGAGCTGTAAAGACTGTCATCTCAGCAGCTGGGAACCTCAAGAGAGAAAACCCCACCATGAATGAGGTGAGCTCTCTCCACAGAGCTCCCATGTCTTGAGAGGGCTTCAGGAGGGTCCTAGCCCAGGAGAAGCACACAGCCCACCACCCTGAAGCCCTTACCATCCCCTCCTACAGGAGCTGATCTGCCTTCGGGCCATCCGGGATGTGAATGTGCCCAAGTTCCTGCAGGAAGACCTCAAGCTCTTTGCAGGGATTGTGTCTGACCTGTTTCCTACCATCAAGGAAGAGGAGACTGACTATGGCATCCTGGACCAGGCCATCCGCAAGGCCTGTGTGAAGAACAACCTCAAGGATGTGGAGGGTGAGTTCCAGCCGCAGGATTCCTGCAGACCCTGGCGTTCCGGTCTGAGGAAGTGCTGGCTCTAGCCACCTTGGAGTTCAGGGTTCGGAAACAGGGACAGGGTGGTACTGTCTCAGGGTCCCTCGCCACTGACCAAGGTGCCCCTGGACTTGTCTTTACTAGTGCTCTCCAGGTGATGGGCAGCATGCTTCTTTACCGACACCCCATAATTTAGGTCCTCTACCCATGGTGGGAGCCATCCCAATGCAGAGTCCCCTCTCTAGCCTTGCCTCGTCCAGCAGTGAATGTTTGCTGACTGTCTTAGTTAGGGTTTCTATTGCTCTGACAAAGCAATGTGACCAAAACAATTTGGGGAGAAAATGGTTTATTTCATCTTATAATTCTCAGGAAGTTAGGGCAAGCACCTGAAAGCAGAAACTGAAGAAAAGGCCATGGAGGGGTGCTGCTTACTGGCTTGCTCCCATGGCTTGCTCAGCCTGCTTTTTGTTTGTTTCTTTTGTTATTTGAGACAGGGTTTCTCAGTGTAGCCCTGACTCTCCTAGAACTCACTCTGTAGATGAAAACTGGCCTTGAACTTAGACATCTACCTGCCTCTGCCTTCAGAGTGTTGAGATTAAAGGTGTGCACTACCAGTGCCCACCTGGCCTCAGCCTTGCTTTCTATAGCACCCAGGACCACCAACCCAGGGGTGACACTGCCCACAGTGAGCTGGATCCTCCTATATCAGTCACTTGCCCACAGGCCAATATGATGGGAACTTTTCTCAGTTGAGTTTCCCTCTTGCCAAATGACTCTAGCTTGTGTCAAGCTGGCACACACTGGTTGAGGCTGTCCGTCCCCCCCAGGTTGGCTGCTGGTGCAGGAGGACACCTCAGCCTGGTAACCACATGTCTATGCAGCTTGTATTCTTGATCCCTACAGTTTCCTAGCACAGCTGCTCCTTCTCCCCCCAGTATCTCCCAGAAGGTCCTTAGGGGTGGGGACCCTCTAAGGAAGGCATGTCTGGCCGCACTGCTCTCCACTAGGGTCTTGACCAGTTGATTTGCTCGTCTCAGCCCTCCAGGGCCCCTACCTCAGTGCTACCTGTGGCTTTCTGTTCCTTGTGTAGCATAACTTCCTTCCCTGGCCACCTCCTGCACTTAGATGCAGCAAGCTTCTTAAATCAAGCCCTGAGCTCTTCTCTCCCCCCACAACCTTGGACCAGCCCCCATTGTTTGCAGGAACCCCTGGGCCTGACAGAGCCACAACCACCCCAACACCTTGGGGAAAGCAATGTCCTCTTTCTGAAGGCTCCAACCGACTGGGATTCTGACCCTTCAGTTCACCTCGCTCTGGAAAGCACTTGCTCAGGCTGGTGCTCTCAGGAGGCTGGGTAGTCACTTCAAGGAAGAAGTGCATTCTGAGGCCCATAATGGCTGACCACCCGACTAGATGATGTTAGGCAATGGTAGCAACAATAACACTGGCTGGCATCTAGAAAGGTTTTTCTGTGTGCCCTGCAAGCCCTGTGCTTGGGGCTGCCCATGCCCCTACCTAGAGCACAGGTGTTACTGCTTTCCCCACTTTGCAAAAGAAGACACTGAGGCTCAGGGGGTCAAGTGGCACACCTAAGGCCACACAAGCTGGCCTCAGAGACACAAATCAGTCCCATCCTCTAAGACATGTTCGCCTGCCTTGTCCCCTAGGCTTCCTGATCAAGTGCATCCAGCTCTATGAAACCACAGTGGTACGGCACGGCATCATGCTTGTTGGACCCACAGGCTCTGGCAAGAGTAACGTAAGCAGAGGGCCTGGGAGGGTGTCTCCAACAAGGGCATCAGCCTCCACCTGTACCCCATCGGCCTCTGCCTCCCTGCCCTCTGAGAAGCCAGGAGGTTCACTTTCTGATGGTGACTCCACAGTGCTACAGAGTCCTGGCGACTGCCATGACGTCTCTGAAAGGGAAGCCATCCATTAGTGGCGGTGTGTATGAAGCTGTCAACTACTATGTGCTCAACCCCAAGTCCATCACAATGGGCCAGCTCTACGGAGAGTTTGACCTGCTCACCCATGAGTGGTGAGTGGCCCCCAAGTTGCTCCAGGGATGCACTCTCAGGCCGCCTGCAGTGCCCATTGGGAAATTCAGCTCTCAGCAGAAAGCCTGGGGTGATAGCCAGCATTGCATTTCCTCCCTCGGCGACATCATTTGCACAGTGAGGATGATAGTGGCAGTGTTGCTGTGGAAGGAAAGGAACCTAACGCATGGGATGTGCCAGGACGGTGGTTGGCATGGATGAACACTCAGCAGATGGCTGTCTTTACCCTGAGAGAGGAGATGTCATCTAGGCCTTGCTCCCAGGCTAGGGCATGTATTTTTAGGGAGAGGAGTGGGTTTGGGCGAAGGGCAGCTGAATGGAAACCTCCTTGAATGCTAAAACCTGAGGATCTTAAAAAAAAAACACAAACAACAAAAAGTCCTGAGCATCTTTTCTATTCTGTTTCCCCAAAGCCACCACTCTCCTGCTGGAAGTATCTCCTTAGCTGTAGTGCTCCAACTGAGCCTTTCTTGGATTCTGAAAGCACACTTGGCCCTTCTCCTGTTCTTCCCACCTTCCAGAACTAAATGTACCCCACCTCTGCTGTTGTCCCCCGTCATTGGGTCACCACCACTGTCTTCCATTTAATGTGACTTCTGTGGGACCTCAGCAGGGAGGGAGGGATAGAAACATGTTTTCATTATACCATGTTACACCAAAAACCCAATTTTCTCATTGTAATTTTTGAAGAAGTAGAGATATGAAAGTGTTAAAAAAGATGAAAACCAATGATCATGTAAGTAATATCCAAAAAAAATTAAAGATAGCTTTAAGGAAATCAATTGGAAGGTCATAGATTTGTAAATACATTTGTATCTATATGTGACTTTAGAGTTTTATTCAAAACATAGTAGAACCCTGGCTGTCCCCACCCCACGCCATCAGACATTTCACTTTCTGTAGATTCATTTCCCTGAGGTCAAGCGCAATCTGTAAATATTAAATGGAAAGTTCCAGATATGCAGAATGCATTTTAAATTGTACATCATTCTGAGTAGTGGGAAGAAATCTTGTACTGAACCATTCCACCCACCACAGGAAGTGACTTTGTCCAGTGTGGCCATGCCGGGTGCACTGTCTCCCCGTTAGCACTTGTTAGGCACATCAGTTATCACATTGACTTATGGTCACTCTCCTTAGATTTAAATAACCCCTATTTTAACTATGCCCCATAATGTAAATTTTTACTACAGTATCCTGTTTACAATTTTTCTGTTTATTAATGTACCTAAATTATAAATCAACTTTCTCATACATATTTATAATAGGATAAAACAGCTTATATTTAGTATTATGTACTATACACAGTTTTAGGTAGCCACAGTGTAGGGGTAGGGGAGGATCTTGGAATATAGCTCTTGAAGATAAACCAATGTTTTTAAGTAAGAAACCTGCTTGTTTGTTTTTTCAAAATTGACCAATGCTTCAGTAACTGCTTAGCAAACACATCAAAAACTACATCATATCAGTGTATGAAGACAATATGATGAAACCCGTTATTAAACATAACTAATATATGCTAATAAAATTTTTTTAAGGTAAGAGCCAACTGGGTGACCAGGTTTTCCTGGGAGCCATTTGTGCCCACACCCCTGAGTCCCTAGCACCTACAGCTCTCTCCTCGATGGTTACAGGACAGATGGGATTTTCTCCTCCCTCATCCGAGCCGGGGCCATTGCTAATGACACCAACAAGAAATGGTACATGTTTGATGGGCCAGTGGATGCCGTCTGGATAGAGAACATGAACACAGTGCTGGATGACAACAAGAAGCTGTGCCTCAGCTCTGGGGAGATCATCAAACTCACAGAGGTGTGCTGGCTGCCCACCTACCCAGTTTTTTCGGCAGCTAGTTGGGTCTGGAGACTGCACCAGGCTGGCCAGGCCTCATCCCACTCTATCCCTACTTCACCGAGGAGCCTGGATGGCAGCACGCCCCTCCCAACCCTGAATTCCCTCCTCTAAGCCTTGTCCTATGCAGCTAACTTTCAGAAGACCTGCTTCCTGTGGTGTTTAAAGCGTAAGGCCATGACAGTTGCCCTACTGTCCCCTGGAATATGCTGCTGCAAGCCTCCCAGGTCCACTCCACTTTTGGCCTTGTCTACCCCATCTGCACTATGTATTAACCCAGTTCTAGCAATGTATGCAGGGGCTGGGGACTTGATAGCACAAACCTGGACACAGGGACCTGCTTGTTCTGTATAGCTCAGCCCTGAGAAAGCTATGGCCGGTTATGGCTTGGCTATGAGAGCATTTCAGAATGCTCTGACTCCTGAGAACCTGTGGCAGCTTATGTGAACACATGTGTGATGGGAGCTCAGAAATAGAGGCCATATGGGGTCCTATAGGGTCCCAGACCTAGAGGAATTTCACACTGGCCAGAAAGTCCAGGACTCCCCAACTCTGGCTCTCCCTCAGGACTCTGTGGATGGCCACATTACCAGATGAGGATCCAGCGATCCCTGAACCACAGCCCCAGCCCTGTTCCATCCAACTGCTGCCCAGAGAGCCTCTGGCAGGGTGGGCAGACAGCTTCCCAAAGCCCCATGTCCCTTCCCCTTACTTGGGGGCAGGTAGCTGGTCCACTTAACATGTTTTATCTTGACACCAGGCAATGACCATGATGTTCGAGGTACAGGACCTGGCAGTGGCCTCACCTGCCACAGTATCCCGTTGTGGAATGGTATACCTGGAGCCCAGCATCCTAGGGCTCATGCCATTCGTTGAGTGCTGGCTAAAACGTCTCCCTTCCATAATAAAGCCCTATGAGGAATATTTCAATATCCTCTTTGTCAAGTTTCTGGAGGTAGGTGAAGTCGCCCAGCCAAAGGGGTGGTAGAGTACTGGTCACCGCTAGCCATGAGAGCCTGGTGCTTGTTCCCAACAGAGTTCCATCGCCTTCATTCGAGCCACAGGGAAGGAAGTGATTGCCTCAACCAACAGCAATCTGACCATGAGTCTCCTCAAACTACTGGACTGCTTCTTCAGACCTTTCCTACCCAGAGAGGTACAGTCCAAACAGTGAGGCTGCAGGATTGGTCCCTCCCAGCCCCTGTTCTCCTTGCTCGGGCTGCAAAGAGCGTATGAATACCACCACCAGCTTCCTGGAAGAACAGGATTGACTCCCCACAGATCATGAGCCCACCCCATCCAATGCGTTGTAGGGAAGCAAACTACATGATATTCCCACTTAGGCTTCCCACTACTGCCCATGACTTAGCCTGACGCTGTTCCCTTTGTTCCCAGGGCCTCAAGAAGATACCCTCTGAAAAGCTGAATCATATCCCAGAGCTGATAGAACCCTGGTTCATCTTCGCGCTGGTCTGGAGTGTAGGCGCCACAGGGGACTACATCAGCCGCCTCAACTTCAGCCAGTGGCTAAGGATGAAGATGGTGATAGAACAGGTGAGAAGCGGTAGGCCCAGGCCAGGCCTCTGGGGCCAATGACAGACCACCCACCAAGATTCACGAGGCCGCCTCCCTGGGTCTTGATAGGTGAAACTACTTTTCCCAGAAGAAGGGCTGGTGTTCGATTACAGACTGGATGACGCTGGAATCAGCAGCACCGAGGATGAGGAGGATGAAGAGGAGGAGGGCAAACAGGTGGCCATGGGCCTATCCAGGAATGGGGGAGGGTAGAGCCCCAGCCCCTCAATGAATAATGGCCACATTGATAGCCACCAGGTCTGAGGCTGTTGGCTGTTTCTGTCACCGTCCTGAACTTTACAGTCTACTGGGTGTTCACTATTGTGTTTATCTTAAAGACATGGAAATTGAAATACAAAATAGTCCTAATCAGCTGGGCAGTGGTAGAGCTGAACTTGAGCATGGAGTTTGGAGGCTCCAGAGTGCCCACTTCCATACAAACGTTTCTTCTGCATTGGTGCTGAGTCCAAGGACCAGCCCACTTTTCTAGTTAGCAGCCCCCATTTTCCCTAGAAGCAAGCTCCCTAAGGGCCCAGGAGCTTGCCTGGTATCCAGCTTTAGTGTTCCCATCTTAACTGTCAGCCAGTCAGAGCTTCTGGGTCCACTATTATTCCAGGGAGGTGACAGAAAGTCACTAAGTAGCGTCCTGCTGTGGAACTTCAGGGTACATTTGGGTCTAAGAGTCAGAACTGCCACCAGTGGAACACGTTGGTCTGGCCAAAGTGAGCCCTTCATCAAAGGAGTTTTTGCAAGGGCCATGGATAAGGGAAGTCATGAAGCAAGGGCAGCGAGGAGATGGGGTGAGGTGGCCCCTCCGCACCCAGCTGTCAGTGCCCTGGGCTCTGGTGTCCCCACTCTATTAGCTTAAAAATAAACAGCGAGCACCTTTGCATCCCTGGGTTAATCAATTCCCAGAGCATCTTCTTGCCAAGACCTAGGGACTGGCTGTGTGTGGAACACCACCACTCAGTAAACAGAGACTGCTTGTTCATTCCCGGCCGCCCAGACCCAAATAATCACACAGCAACTATATTAATTACCACACTGCTTAGCCTATTAGCTCAGGCTTCTTATTAACTAACTCTTACATCTTAAATTAACCCATTTCTATTATTTTATATTTTACCATGAGGCTCGTGGTTTATTACCTCTTACTTCTTGGACAGCTTCATGGTGTCTGCCTCCTTCAGCAGTTATATGGCATCTCTCTGACTCTGCCTACCCTTTCTATATATATCCCTTCCAGCTGGCTATATTCTGCCCTGACATAGGCCAAAGAAGTTTTGTTCATTAACCAGTAAAAGCAACACATATACAGAAGGACATCCCACATCAACTCTGCAGCTGCATTCAGGGAGTCCCCACCTGCTCAGCTGTGTTCAAAGAACTTCTATTTCTGGTGGTTTGTGTTGGGAGCCTCCCATTCCACACAAAGAGCAGACCACAGTAATTCCTATCTCTCTCAGCAGTAGCTCTTCCCCTAGATGTCCTTGCCAAGACCCAGAAGGACAATACCTCGTCCTCCTGCTGTACTTAGCAATGGGGCCACAGGCCATAGTGGAATGGGAAGGGATTTCAGACCCAGCCTGAACCAGATGTGGTTCCAGGTTGCCTGGGTAAAGTGGATGGACTCCTCGGCTCCCTTCACCATGATGCCAGACACCAACTACTGCAACATCATTGTGCCCACCAGGGACACCATGCAGATGTCCTACCTGCTGGGCATGCTGATCACCAACAATAAGCCTGTAAGTTACCCCATCGTGCCCTGTCCTAGCCCACCCAAGGCTCGGGTTAGGGCATGGCTAGTCTTCCACACTAACCAATTGGTGGTCCCCTCTGCATTCACCCTGTATGTGCCCCACCTTCCCGATCGCTACTCTCCCAGGTGCTGTGCATTGGGCCGACAGGCACAGGGAAGACACTCACCATCTCCAACAAGCTTCTCAAGAACCTGCCACTGGAGTATATCAGCCACTTCCTCACCTTCTCAGCTCGCACTTCCGCCAACCAGACCCAGGACCTCATTGATAGCAAGCTGGACAAGAGGCAGGACACCTCTGGTTCCTTCCCCCAGCCTAACTGAACCAGCTGCCTCACCTCTCCCACCAAATTCTGCCCCTGGCTTTGCCTGAAATGACCCAGAAATCCCACTAGGGGTCCTAGGGCGCCTTTCAGATCTCTTCTTGCCTCTTTCAGGATCCTCCTAGTCTTTCTGTGGGGCTTTTACTGGCCACTAAGGCAGGGCTGTGAACTGCCTTAGAGATAGCTATTATCCACCTTTCTCAGAAGTAGGACGCTTCTTAAAGACCTCAGATACAGATCAGCTGGTTCCAAATGTCCCAAGACAGAGGGCTGGTCATGAGGTTTGGCAATTTAGAGAAGGCTAACATTTAGTAAGGTGCCATTCAGCTGCCTCTTGGATTCTCAGAAGACCTGGTGCCCATGGGTGCTGGGCTCACACAGCCCCTCCCACAGGCGAAAGGGTGTGTTCGGGCCACCCCTAGGGCGCAACTTCATCTTCTTCATTGATGACCTGAACATGCCAGCCCTGGAGACATACGGTGCACAGCCACCTATCGAGCTGTTACGCCAGTGGATGGACCATGGTGGCTGGTATGACCGAAAGATCATTGGTGCGTGCTATCCTGGGACAGCAGGGAGTGGGCTGCATGTGCTGAGTGAAGAGTACAGTAGGTGCAGGGTAGAGACCATTTCAAAGGTCCCCAAAAATATTTTAATTCCTCTTAAAACTGGAAGTCAAAGAAAAGTTTCCATGCCCGTCAACACATTCCTTATATCAGCACTGCCGTACATTGCATTTTTGGATGCATATGTGTACGTGTGTTTGCAAGAGTGTGGGCACATTTGGTGAGCTTTGTGAGAGTATTTTCCTTGATCACTGTCCACTTAACTGAAGGAGGGTCTCTCACTGAACTCAGAACTTTCTGACTCAGCATGTCTAGCTAGCCACCTTACCCCTGTCTCTAACTCCTAAATTGCTGAGATTACAGACACACTGTCACACCTACCTGGCTTTTATGTGGGTGCTGGCATGTAACTCTTCGGAGCCATTTCCCCAACACCATAAATTACAGTTTTAACATATATTCTTACCATGGGCAAGGGGCCCACAGAAGTCATGTCATTCTGGGTAGACCCCTGACTGACTTCCTGCTCCCACTTAGGAGCCTTTAAGAACCTGGTGGACATCAACTTTGTCTGTGCCATGGGTCCCCCAGGGGGAGGCAGGAATGCTATCACGCCAAGGCTGATGCGCCACTTCAACTACCTGTCTTTCATTGAGATGGATGAAGGCAGCAAGAAACGCATCTTCTCTACAATCCTGGGATGCTGGATGGGTGAGTATAGGGTCGGGGCAGGAGAGGCCATGGACAAAGGCAGAGACCCAGGGCAGTTGTCACACCACAAAGACAGCAAGATAGCACTGGGCAGGAAAAAGTCACTGAGCCACTAAGCAGCCCCAGCTCTTTTAATTGGCAGTTACGGCTGGCAAGTTCATGAACCTCTATGAACCTCTGCTTCTTTACCAATGGGTGCTAATATTAATACCTACCCTTCCAAGTCTTGAGAGTTAAGATATGGCACATAGCACCTAAAATGAAGCCATGGAGCAATTCTGCATATTTCACATGTGATAGATACATATCTCCATATATGCATCCACTGACATAGAGACATGTGCCAGTGTTTGCCCAGAAGCTCACATGGAATGACTGTAACTTTTGTAGAACAGGAAAACCCATAAAGACCAAAGGGACAAAGTAGCCCTGCTCCATCCTGGGGCTTGGAAAAAGTCCACCCAGGATGCAGTTTCTCCAATAGCCCACCTCCCACCCAGCACACCCCACCATGGAATGCCACTTGGCACCATGCTGGGTAGAGAGTGCTTGAAGTCAAGCCTTCCATCTGGCCCTGGGCCACCCTGACAGAGCAATAGGCCAGGGCTCTCCTTCATATACAACTGGGGCAAGGGGCGCATGGCTCTGAGAAAGGATGGGAGGCAGCTGCTTGAGGAGCTTCCAGCAGGAGCTTCCACCTAACTCTGAACCTTGTGTCTGCCCCTCAACCTTGCAGATGGACTCCTTGGAGAGAAAAGCTATCGAGAGCCCGTGCGTGAGTGTGGCCTGGACCTGGGAGGGTGTGGAAGGAAAGGGACAACCCTGGACTCTGGCTCTAGCTGGTGTGTTAACACTGGGATCAAGGACCAGGGCAGGCCCTCCTGGGGCTCACATGGAGCTAGAGCTCAAGTCAGCATTGGCACTGACTGCCCCTCGGGTTCCTCTGCCTGTCTTAGAGCCATTCCATCCCTTGGTGCCTAGTTAGTGTCACACTGGTAGCAGGAAATGGAAGACGAGTTGACAAAGAAAGGAGTCCAGTGAAATCTGCTGTCTAAAAGAACCATCGTCAAAGAAAAGCCCGCCTTCTCCAAGGAGCAGGCATGAGCAGGAAAGCGGGCAGTTTGAAGTTAAGAGGCAGGCATCCCCCTGTGGCAGCCTCAAGCAGCTCTAATCTGTCAGTCATGGCTCCTGTCACCTTGACTAGGAGGGGACTTCCTAGGCAAATGCAGGCCAGACTCCTCCTCTTTGACCTGGTGAAGGATGAGTCACACATCTTCAATCCCAGTATTCCCTGTTCTACTGGGCCACTCTGTCAACATACAGAGATGTGGACCTGGTGCCGTATGCCTTTCATCTCAACACTCAAGAGGCTGATGTGGATGGATCTCTGTGAGTTTGAGGCCAGTCTGATATACTGGTCCATATAGTGGGCTTGAAGACAGCCAGAGCCACATAGTGAGACCCTATCTATAAACAAAACAAAAACTTATAAGCATGTCCCAATTTCTTTTGTCTTAACCAAAACACAAAGTTATCTATACCAGCCAGATCCATTCATCATTGTCTCGCCTCTCCGCTCAGCCTTATTAGAAAAAAAAAAGAAAAGAAAAAAAAAACAACAACCTCAAGAGCTCTCCTCCCACTGGCACTTCCCTATCCTCCTGTCTTCCATCCAGTTATCTCTTGTCAGCAGTAATAAGAGTGTAGCTGTACCAGTAGTCAAACCTCAGGACTCATCTACTCTGAAAACAGCAGCATCTTCTAGGCCCTCCTCCCTCCCTGGGTGGACCAGTCAGTCGGCTTTGTGTTAAACTCTGATAAACTAGCCTAAGGAAGGAACAGTTTCTTTTTGCTCATCATTCCAAAGCTTCACCCATGATTGGCTTGCTCTTTGCTCTGGGCCTGTGGTGAGGAAAACACCATGGCACCAGGAGGACATGGTACAGCAAAGTTGTTCACTGCGTGGCAGCCAAGAAGTAGAGGCAGACGAGAGGATTTCAGGGCAATGTATATTCTTTAAAGATGCTGCCCACACAATCTTCTTCCTCCAGCCCGGCCTGCTTCCTTCACCCATTCAGTAAGCATTCATCAATTAATTAGCTGACTGACAAGGTTAGTGTGCTCATGATGCAATCATCTCCCAGTGGTTGGATCCACCAGCTGGGGACCCAAGCTTTAAGTCACAAGCATTTGCAGGGAGGCACTTCAAACACAAACAATCATACAAGGCTCCCCATTCTGGACTAACTAGATTTTGACCTCTTAAATATACTGTCCTCAGACAGTCTTATCCTGGCTCAAAAGTAGAGTCATCTTTTTGTTGCCAGCATCCAAGTTCACACCCTCAGCTTAGATTTCTCCATAAATATCTAATTCCACATTTCTCAGATGTCAACTGTGTATCTCAGACCAAACCTGTCCAAACCCAAACTCCCAGATGCCCCATCAGTCCCCATCTCTGTCCCCTCACTTTGGTGGTGACAGCTCCATCCTTCCAGATGCTCCCAACAAGATCTTCCCCATCATACTCTTCTCAAACCACATGACAACTGTCAGAAAATCTATTGGCTATCGCCAGAGAGGCTGTCATGAATCAACTCACCAACCTGTCCTCATTCACCTCATCATTGAGAGAGCCCCATCCCTGGTCTACCAACTCTGCCTTCACTTACCAGTGATCTATCCTCCTTTTGCTGCTAGAAGGACCTGTTAAAACATTAAATCAAGCCAGGAGGTGGTGGTGCATGTCTTTGATCCCAGCACTCAGGAAGCAGAGACAGGCATATCTCTGTGAGTTTGAGGCCAGCCTGGTCTACAGAGTGAATTCCAGGACAGTCAGGGATACACAGAGAAACCCTGTCTCAGCAAAAACAAAACCAAATAAAAATCAAACAAAAAACAATTAAATCAAGCTGGGTGTTCTAGTGCCTGCCTATTGTCCCAGCTACTTAGGAGGCTAAAGTAGGCTATCCTGGGCAACACCCTGTCTCAAAAAATATACAAAACCAAGAATATAATAGCATTATGCTCTTCTTCCACTCAACCTTCTTGGGCAAGCAGTAGTCCAAGTCACAACAGTGCCAGGAAGCATTGCCCATGCTTCACATCCGCCATCGCCTCCCCTCGTTGGTCTTTTACTTCCTATCCCCAGGGTGCTGTTCTTGTTGGCCCCTCTGCCCAGAACAGTTTTTCTCCAGCGATGTACATGCTTGCAATCTCACTTCTTGATCTCAGCTTGAATGTCTCCCTTCTCAGTATGATATCTCGCAGCATTTCTGTAATCACTCCGAAGGCTAACTTTGAGCTTCCCCAAACTTTGTTTTTGCTGCAAGTCTCTCCATAGCATTTTCACCTGGTAGCTCTCTCCATCAATCCGTTCCCAAGACAGCGCTTGTTAAGGGTGAGAGATGTCTGTTTGGGTCAACTTCTATGTTCATCACCTAGAATACCTTTGTTCTTCTGACCCTTTCCTTCTGCCAGTTCTGAGTTCTTCCTGTACCCCAAGTGCCCGCCCTCAGAGTTCAGTTTCGGGTAGAAATGGGGTTATTTTTCATAGAACAAACACATGGGTATAATAGCGAAGAAAAGCAAGATGGAACTTTGGCAGCTCCACAGAGGCTGGTGAGCCCCCAGGTCACCCTATGCCCCCCATCGAGCCCAGCCCCAGGTCGCCCTATGCCCACCATCGAGTACTTCTGAAGCCTTGTAGGCCGAGTGATCCTTGTCCATATGTGACTCAGCACTGCTGTGTTCAAGTCTTAGCATAGGCTCAGCAGGCAGGAAGGGCCCAGCCAGTACTGATCCCACTGACACCCACAATTCTGTGATTGCATCTCAGCACCCTCACACAGCTGGTTGTCAGGAATGTGGATGCCAATTTACGGCACACAGAACAAGAGATCTCCGTTCCAAGTTAGGCACAGCAGGAAGGCTTTGCAGTAGAGGAAATATCTCAGGAGGGGTCGCAGCATAAGCAGCATCCAAACCTAAGGCTAGCGGATGCCAAAGGGGCACAATTAGGACCTGTAGAACCTGCACTGGGGCACTCCTGTCTGTGTGACCCACAGCTGGGGCCCCCAACATCATCCATTTGACGGAGCCCCTCGTGGAAGCTACCATCAGGGTGTATGCTACCATCACCTCCCAGCTGCTGCCCACTCCAGCCAAGTCCCACTACACCTTCAACCTGCGGGACCTCTCCAAAGTCTTCCAAGGAATGCTCATGGCTGAGCCAGCCAAGGTTGAGGTGAGGATCTGCCAGGCCCCTCCCCCACGCCCAAGGTGCCCTTACCATCCTCCCCAGACCTCTCCCGATTTTAGACCTTTCTACCTAAACAGTTCCCAGCCATGATCTATCTAGGCCCTGAAGAAACTGGGATACAAAGGGTCAGGCCCACCAGAGCCAGACCTTAGCACAACTAAGCCCATCTCATTAGTCAAACTCATGTCCAAAATTGTGACCATGGTGAGGTCTTGCCGAGAACAAGCCAAGAGAAGGCAAGGGGGTAGGAGAATTTCTAGTAGAGGCCTTACGTGCAAGAAGACTTGGGGAGAGGTGAACAAGGCGCCTCTGAGAACTAAACGTGCAGGTGTAAGGAGCAGACAGTGGGATACACAGGAGTCACAGTGGGCAGACTATGAGTCCAGTATGAAGCTCAGATGGGGAGCCACATGGAGCCACTGGCTAAACAGCCAAAGTGCAGCTAGCCCTAGGAGGTGGGGTGGATAAGACAAAAGTTGGTTCTGGCCTTGCCGGGTTCATAGCAAACCTGGAACCTCCTTAGTGTGCCCAGTTACCCTGAGGGGCATTGAAGTGGAAGAGTGGGCAATGGATCCAAACAGAGAGAGAGATAGGCGGGGCTTGCCGAGCAGTTAGATGTGGGGGTGTTGGAAAGGTATCAGGGGAATGAAGTATCCTTCCCAGGCATGGAGATTGGAGGTTTAAAGAAAGAGAAGTGATAGCTTTAGGATGCCCATGACCAGCTACTAGTGCTGGTTGTCTGGTGGACACTGGGAGCTAGGGATAGGGTGGCCCAAGCAGCACTCTGCAATTCACTTGGTCTTCAGTTGGCCAGAGGCACATCTTCCAACATCTCTTGCATATGACTGGCTCCAAGTCAAAGGAAGGACTCTAGTCCCATGAAGCATGTCCCTATCCTCTATCTCTCCCCCTGGTTCTCTGGGCCTGGGACAAGGCAGTCACTGACACTGGGCACTCACAGGACAAGGTGCAGCTTCTGCGGCTGTGGTACCACGAGAACTGCCGTGTGTTCCGGGACCGACTGGTGAACGAAGAAGACCACAGCTGGTTTGACAAGCTCCTTGAGACCCAGATGGAGGAGTTAGGGGTGGCCTTCAGCAAAGTCTGCCCTTTCCAACCCATTCTTTATGGGGACTTCATGTCTCCAGGCTCAGATGTGAAGTCCTATGAGCTCATCACCAGCAAGAACAAGGTGAGTTGATGCTCTGCTCTGGTAGGTCCAGGGACCCCAAGGGTAGTGCCTAGAGAGTCCAAAAGTCTACAGAGGATGAGTGGAAGACCTCAGACCCTCTCTTATCACCATTAGTGAATCATTGTACTAGGCTAGAGCGTCAAAACAGCAGTTGGCTTCTCTGAGTCCCCATTTCCCCCTTGCTGGTTTAGTGAGGCAGACCATCTGCGAGAACAAGCCTGAGTCCATCTGGACATCCTGCAAACTGTGACATACTGTGCCCATTTGAGATGTTGTCATTCTCACTCACAGAGGGGCAGGAGGGTTTTAGTGCCATAACTCAGTTAGGACCTTGGGAGACAAGGTTGAGGTTTTCATCAGTGGCCTCCACCTGTGGCCTCAAAGATGCGATGCTGAGGTGGACCACCTGATGGTTTTCCCCACAGACATCCTCTCCTAGTTCCCAGTGATCTCACCAGGGCTGCTTCAGACTAGTGTGTTTCATAGGCCAGGCTTCTCTTAGGCAGACCTGACATTCCCTCCACACACAGAAGGAGCAGAACTAGCCATGGGAAGGGTCAGCTTTCTATCAAAGAGGGCTTGGCACGCATCATTCCAACGTTCCAACCACCGAACCTATGTATAACTAGAACCACCACAAAAACAGTGGCAGGGGATTCCTACAAGGGCCTCCCCAAACACTTGCAAGGTGGAGCTGACTAGATTCCAAAGAAAGCAGCACTAGTGGGTGTACGCAAAGCATCTCTTGGGACTTTATGAATACAGAGAGTCACAGATTCCTCGTGAAGCACGGCGAGACAAGCTATCCTAGTATTCCACATTGAGGGTGGGTGCTGGGGTTGTCAGAATGTAGAGACTTGGCTAGGGACTGTTCTAGAGAGTGTAGAGACTTGGCTAGGGACTGTTCTAGAGAGTGTAGAGACTTGGATGGGGCTGTTCTAGAGAGTGTAGAGACTTGGCTGGGACTGTTCTAGAGAGTGTAGAGACTTGGCTAGGGGCAGAGCTAGCATCTGCCTAGGGTCCTTCCAGAATTCAAGCAACAATCTGGGCTAGTTTATCAGCACCTGAAGATATATAAGGCACAAGATTGACTTCTAGCCCCCAGGAGAAAATCTGCAACTGGCCATATCATAGAGTTCTCAATCACTCACAGTCTGGATCTGAACAGAGAGCAGGAGGGAACTGGGGGACCCTTCCACGGCGGAGAACCTGACATCCCCCACCATCTCCCTGTCCCCAGATGATGCAGGTGATTGAGGAGTACATGGAAGACTACAACCAGATCAACACAGCCAAGCTGAAGCTGGTCCTCTTCGTGGATGCCATGAGTCACATCTGCCACATCAGTCGTACTCTGCGCCAGGCGTTGGGCAATGCCCTGCTGCTGGGCGTGGGTGGCAGTGGCCGCAGCTCCCTCACTCGACTTGCCTCCCACATGTAAGGGATGATGGTGGGCAGTGGGTGGCATGTGGCAGACTATTTAGAACAGATGCTTTTCCACCATGGGAGAATCCTGGTGTAGCTCCAACAAAAACCTCAGCATGTGAACTTCTGCAAATGGGACCTGGACCCCAAGAAGAGGCAGCAACAGTGCCCTTTGTTGATGTGGAGGGAGGTTAGAAGCAAGCATCCCAGAAGGATGCCTAGGAGAAGTATCCATGGGCCTGCTATCAGAATCAGAGTGTGGAGGGTTGGGGATTAAAGGGACAGGCTATAGGAATAATAGGCAAAGGTCAGGAAATAAGAGAAGGGGTGCAGGACCTAGAGAACCTGCAAGTCCACCCTGGATAGGAGCAAGATACCAGGTGGCCAGCTGGGGTATGAGCACCCACCATCCATCAGTGCCTGGCCTCGGGCCTCTGACGCACCTTGACCCAAACTCCTGCCTCCAGGGCTGAGTATGAGTGCTTCCAGATCGAGCTGTCCAAGAACTACGGCATGTCCGAGTGGCGTGAGGATGTCAAGAAGGTTCTGCTCAAGGCTGGCCTGCAGAACCTGCCCATCACCTTCCTGTTCTCAGACACCCAGGTGCAGCCACACAGCAGTGGGCAGGGCTCAGGGTGGGCTGAACAGAGTGTCCCCAAGTGGTATCCTACAAGTGGTCAGTCCTATACGCTCAACTCCCTATACATCAGGACCAGGTGGGATTATGATTGGATAGGGCAAGAGAGGAACCAAACCCAGCCTCTCGGGAGTCAGGGAAGGCGGAGGTCATTATTTATGCTCTAAGCACAAAAAGGTGCCCTGGCACAATATAGCACACCACCCACAAGCAGTGACTTCCTACGCTAAGGACCACAAGTTTGCTCTTGAGGGACAGGGGACCCATAGTTCCACTCTTTGGGGTATATAAGGCCTTATAAGTCCTCTTTCTTGGTCTCTGAGTAGAGGCCACAAGACAAACATTGTAGCACTCCAGGCTGGTTTTCAGTACAAGTACCAGGGGACCTAGGCTCCAAGACCATACTCCAACCCTAGACAAGTCCCTCCCCTCCTAGACCCATCCAACCCCATCATAAGGTCAAGAAAATGAGATTTCCCTCTAACACAGGCCAGAGGCCTCTGTCAGTTGCCATGGTTTCTTCCTGTGGTAAAATAGGCCTGGAGGAAAGCCAGAGGGGATCAGGAAGGTGTTACAACACCACCCAGGACCTGGGGCCCTGCCACAGCCCACAGGTTATATTCAGAGCTTCCACAATGGGCCAGATCTGAATACAAGTCTAGGGCTTATAAGACCACTTGAGTGACCTTGGCCTAGGTCTGTATATGGGGCTGTTACAAAGGTCCAGGAAGACTGTTCATGGACTGTGATACATGGGGGCTTCCGTAAAGGCTTAACTCCTTCCCCTCATCCTCCAGATCAAGAATGAGTCCTTCCTAGAGGATATTAACAACATCCTGAACTCAGGTGACATCCCCAACCTCTACAGTGCAGATGAGCAAGATCAGATTGTCAACACTATGCGGCCCTACATACAAGAACAGGGCCTGCAGCCCACCAAAACCAACCTCATGGCCACCTATACTGGACGTGTGCGCAGCAACATCCACATGGTGCTGTGCATGAGGTACATGCAGTTGTCACTAGGTCACGTTGGGGCCTCAGGGATGCTAGAAGGATCTTATGAAACCAAAGGTGGCCCCAGGCCTGGCCACCATGCCATTCAGACCAAACTACTAGGCTGGTCTGGCTGCTGTGCCACAGGTCTATAGACGGGCTCTGAGTCCTGAGTGCCCAGGTCAGTGTTCTGAGCCTCATGTGGATCCTTCTCCCTCAGTCCCATCGGAGAGATCTTCCGAGCTCGCTTAAGGCAGTTCCCCTCCCTTGTCAACTGCTGCACCATTGACTGGTTTAACGAGTGGCCAGCAGAAGCCCTGCAATCTGTGGCCACCATGTTCCTGAGCGAGATCCCAGAACTGGAATCTTCCTTTGAAGTCATTCAAGGGCTGGTAGGTGTCTGGGTGAGAAGCAGTCTCTTGGGGAGAAATGTTTCCCTTCAGGTAAAGGCTTGGGGTCGCTGAGGCCTGGATAAGAGCCCTGCCGCTGACAGCAAAGCTTTGGTGAGATGGCATTGCCTGTCTATGCCTCATTTTCCCCATCTGTGAAATGAGGCCTTGAATCACATGGGGACCTAGTGTTCTACAAATGGCTAGCATCCCCCTTTCTTCCAAGAGCCCCCTGACGCCCCTCACAGACTGATCGCACAAACAGGTTAAGCCAGATTTGTCTGCTTCAGTCTCAGAGAACATTGGCCTTCTAAGGGCCAAGAACTAAGACGAAGCCAACATCTCCCTGTCTTAGACCCAGCCTCTGAAGGGATGCCATCTTAGGGCTTTCAAAGAGAGGTAGGCTCAGGGAGCTGTGGCAAGGGCTCTGGGCCACAGCTTGGAGACCCCATGGTCAAAGCCAGCTCTGTTCTTGACTAGTATGGGCCTTGGGCTTTCCATCTGCATAAAGGGTTACCTTGACCTGGGGGTTTCGAGGACCTTAGGAAACAGTGAATCTGATGTAGAGGAGTTCCTCGGGACCAAGACACAGTGGCTTTGTGGGTATCCAGTACCTGGTCTTTGCTGATGTGCCACAAGTATCCCTGGTCTACCTTTCACAGGTTCAAGTTTGTGTATATATCCACCAGTCTGTGGCCAAGAAATGTATTGAGTACCTGGCAGAGCTGACCCGCCATAACTATGTGACCCCCAAGAGCTATTTGGAGCTGCTCAATATTTTCTCTATCCTCATTGGACAGAAGAAAATGGAACTGAAGACTGCCAAAAACCGCATGAAGAGTGGCCTTGACAAGGTAGGCATGAGGAAGGCCTTATATAGGTAGTGGCTAGCAACTGGGGGTTCTTCCTGCTGGGTATAGCAGTCTTGGATGCCAAAGTGACCCAGAATTTTAGACTGTAGCCTGAAGTGCTGCCGAGGATGATTTCCTTCTCGGTGAAAGAATAGAAACGAAGCGTGAAGGAAAAGGGCAAGCAGTGGTGCCCACAGCTTCTCAGGAAGTAAGGCCTCCTCCACTAGTAGCCACCAAATGACGTGGGGGCCGTGAATGACAGTGATCCAACAGGGCCCCCTCCTTACAACTTGGCCTCTCTCTGGTCCCTGTAAGACCTGTTGTTTTGTTTTGTCTTTTCTCTCCCCTAACCCAGCTGTTACGTACTTCTGAGGATG
Source organism: Ellobius talpinus (assembly GCA_001685095.1). Taxonomy (NCBI): domain Eukaryota; kingdom Metazoa; phylum Chordata; class Mammalia; order Rodentia; family Cricetidae; genus Ellobius; species Ellobius talpinus. The sequence goes on along the minus strand of LOJH01000137.1, from coordinate 27,453 downwards.
TGGCCAAGATGCAGGAGGAGCTGGAGATTATGCGCCCCCTGCTGGAAGAGGCTGCCAAGGACACCTTGCTCACTATGGATCAGATTAAGGTTGGTGTGTTCCTGGACCCACCTCCTCTCTGATCCTGTCTGAGGATGATCAACCTCTCAAAACATCAGATGGCTAGTCCCTGGCTTTCACACGTCCTCTAGCCTTTGTCTACTTCATTTTTCTCATTCACCAGTTGTCCATTTTCTTTTTTAATTGTATTTTTATTGATATTTATTGAGCTCTACATTTTTCTCTGCTCCTCTCCCTGCCTC
>LOJH01000137.1:11024-27108 GCA_001685095.1 Ellobius talpinus | reverse complement strand
TCCCCCAAGGTCCCCATGCTCCCAATTTACTCAGGAGATCTTGTCTTTTTTGACAAATACTTAGGCAGAACTATTAATACTTTAAGCCAGGCATGCCCTTGGCAGGGGTTCTATGAAGAGCAAGGTAGATGAATCCAAACAGGTCAAGCAATACTGATGGGCACATCTCAAACTGAGTGGCAGGACCACCACTGGCAGATTCTGCACAGAATCAGGGTTTACAGTAAGGGTCTAGTCCTCCTAGCACGTATCACCATTATTACCATGGCAGCTTTCTGTCAGTATTTAAGTGTCCTGCTCTCTAGAGTCAGAGTGTTACAAAATGTTCCCCGAAGAAATGGGGAGGTACATCTTTGCATCGTATGTGATGGCCATGTGGGCCGATTGGGCTGGGACACCCAAACCTAGAAACTCCTAAGCCCTGATGTAGGCACTCAAGATACAGAAGAACTCCTGGCCTTCCCAGGTCTCTACAACCTATTGCAACTAAGAGAGAAAAGGTTGCCATCTCAGCCCTCAGAAAGGGGAGATTTCTGTCCTTGCCACTGGACACTAACTGGATCTCCTGTCTCCCATCCCCAGGTGGACACAGCCACAGCCGAGGAAACACAGAAATCAGTGCAAGCAGAGGAGATTAAGGCCAATGAGAAGGCCAGCAAGGCCCAAGCTATTGCTGATGACGCACAGAAGGATCTGGATGAGGCATTGCCAGCCCTGGATGCGGCCCTGGCCAGCCTTCGAAACCTCAACAAGAATGACGTGACAGAGGTGGGCAGCTGCCCGTCTTCTCACAATCACTATCATGTCTCTTTCTGGTGTCCTCTTGGGTCCTATGGTGTCCCCAAGCCCACCCCCTGCGTATCTTTTGATAACTGTGTACCAATAGGTAAGGGCAGAATGAGGGCCAGATACTACCTTCTTGTTCCATTTGCCTTGTGCCATCCCCAGTCAGTCCCAAGGCTCCAGGACCTATGGCAGTAAAGACTTGGTTGGTGGGACCCACCTCGCCCAAGGGTAGGACCTTCCCTTCTACACCTCTTGGCATGGCCCATAGGTGCGTGCCATGCAGCGCCCACCCCCAGGAGTGAAGCTGGTCATAGAAGCTGTGTGCATCATGAAGGGCATCAAGCCCAAGAAGGTACCTGGAGAGAAGCCAGGCTCCAAAGTGGATGACTACTGGGAGCCTGGCAAGGGGCTGCTGCAAGATCCAGGCCACTTCCTTGAAAGCCTCTTCAAGTTTGACAAGGTAACCATAGAGACAAGCATAGAGGTAAGCCCGTGGGTAGGATGCAGTAGGATGGAGAAGTGCCTGTCACACCAGTATCTTCAGGTACTGTGGTCTTGTTCTTCCTCTACCTGTCCTGCCACCAGCTGCAGCACACGTACCCCTGGGGGACATAAAGGTGTCTGGGACCATGGGAACAGAGCTGTCCCACCCCTACCCCAAGTAGCTGTCAACAGCGGTGGAACAGCATGCTCTCTGGCAGGCACCTAAGATGCAAGGAAGCAGTGTCCTGAGATCCATGATTTCCACCCTAGGACAACATTGGGGAGGCAGTTATCAAAGCCATCCAACCATATATCGACAACGAGGAGTTCCAGCCAGCTGCCATTGCCAAGGTTTCCAAGGCCTGCACATCTATCTGCCAGTGGGTGCGTGCCATGCACAAGTACCACTTTGTAGCCAAGGCTGTGGAGCCCAAACGGGTAAGGACTATTCAGAGCTAGAAGGGGCCAGCTCCCCTACCAGGTACTGGCTACAAGCTGGCCCTCTTCCTGCCTGCAGCAAGCCTTGCAGGAAGCCCAGAATGACCTGGAAGTGACACAAAGGATCCTAGAAGAGGCAAAGCAGCACCTGCGTGAAGTGGAAGATGGCATTGCCACACTGCAGGCCAAGTATCAAGAGTGTGTGGCCAAGAAGGAGGAGCTGGAAATGAAGTGTGAGCAGTGTGAGCAGCGCCTAGGCCGAGCCGATAAGGTATGTGCCCCTCTCCGACAGCCTACAGGCAGGACCGTCAGGAAGAGAAGAGCTTCTTCCCCTGGGCTCTCCCTATCCCCTTCTTAGCAGCTGATGGCCAGGGCCAGAGTGGGCAAAGCAAGCCCCAGGCCTCAGCCCAGCCTCCCAGAGCCCACACCATAAGACTGTTTTTACAGCTCATCAACGGACTCTCAGATGAGAAGGTTCGCTGGCAGGAGACTGTGGAGAATCTGGAGAACATGCTCAACAATATCTCTGGTGATGTGCTGGTGGCTGCCGGCTTTGTGGCCTACCTGGGCCCCTTCACGGTAAAGAGCCCCCACCCTACCCCGGATCAGATTTATCCATCCATCCCACAAAGAGACTCTCCCTAGAGGCCTTCCCTCTGTGAGGGCGACCTGTGGAGTACCTCTCCTTCCCCTCCCACATGTAGCATGCAGATACTGAGCCAGGTACAAGTTGTGACACAGGCCAGAAGAGTCCCCCTTGGAGTATAAAAGGGCTCGCACATGTCACCTGTGCCAGATGCTGCTCTCAACACCGCATGGTGTGTCCCACTTAATTCTCACAGCCATCTTTAGGGCAGGTATTGACAAGGGTCTGGTTTTTAGGATCCAAGTAGGCCTGAAGTGTCTGTAATGTCTAGCTCCACGTTAGCTAATGCACTGAGCTTTGACTTCTGCATGCCTTTACCAAGCAGTGTTGTAGCAGTGTGAGGAGGATCCTATGTGCCTGCTGTGGTGGTCTCAGGTTTTACATCTCTCCAGGGCCAGTACCGTACAACACTCTATGATCAGTGGGTCAGGCAGCTCACAGTTCACCAAGTCCCGCACACCTCCAAGCCCACACTGATTGCAACCCTGGGAAACCCAGTGAAGATCCGTTCCTGGCAGGTAACTCTTAGAAGATGTCAGGATATGGAGCTGGGCTGAGAGCCTCCTGCCTCCTTTCTACCCCCTTTACCAACTAACTCATGGATGCCTCCTCTCTGCCCTCCTGGGTATAGCAAGAGGGTAGTGAGAGTAGCTAATGTCCCAGCCACCTAAGCTCATATAAGAACCCTAACCCAGCATGGCACCTGGATTCCCACAGATTGCTGGCCTCCCCAATGATACTCTGTCAGTGGAGAATGGGGTCATCAATCAATACTCCCAACGCTGGACTCACTTCATTGACCCTCAGAGTCAGGCTAACAAATGGATCAAGAACATGGTAAGCAGACCTACTAATGCTGCCTCGTCAGACAGGCTCAGCCAATTCTAGGGAAGCACCTGAGCCTTGGGCCAGCTCTAAGCTCCCATAACCCCACCTTCCCCTGTAGGAGAAGGACAGTGGGCTAGATGTGCTCAAGTTGAGTGACCGTGACTTCCTGCGCAGCATGGAGAATGCTATCCGCTTTGGCAAGCCATGCCTTCTAGAAAATGTGGGTGAGGAGCTGGATCCAGCACTAGAGCCCGTGCTGCTCAAGCAGGTAGGCCTGTCGGGAAAGAGGCAGCTATGGACTGCAGGTCCAGACACTCCGACCACAGTGCCCGCTCATCCTGCCTGCCACAGACATACAAGCAGCAAGGGAACACAGTGTTGAAGTTGGGAGACACAGTGATCCCCTACCATGAGGATTTCAGGATGTACATCACCACCAAGCTGCCCAACCCTCACTACACGCCAGAGATTTCCACCAAACTCACCCTCATCAACTTTACATTGTCCCCCAGGTGAGCCTCCACCCGAAAGAACAAAGCGCCAGCTGTCCCTTCCTGCCATCTGACCCTCGGCCATCTCTTGGCCATCCCTAAGCTGCAGGGACTCCAGAGGTCTGTCTTTCCTGCTTAGTGGCCCCATCAACTTCCTCCCAGTTACTCTGGTATCCCAAAGTGCAGACCCTCCATGGGCCCCTCTTACTTCAGTGTTCCTCTCCCCGCTATACACCACACAGGCACACACAGGCCTGTTGCATACTAAAGCCTCCATTTGAATAGCTTCAAGCAGTGGGAGGGGAACCATCCTCTTTATTTTTTGTGCATTGGTGTTTTGCCTGCATGCATGTCTGTGTGAAGGTGGCGGGTCTCCTAGAACTGGAGCTACAGACAGTTGTGAGCCCCCATGTGGGTGTGGGAATTGAACCCAGATCCTCTAGAAGAGCAGTCAGTGCTTTTAACCACTGAGCCATCGTTCCAGCCCCAAAACAGGCACTCTTAAGCCTTATCTTACTTGATCATTCACAGCCCCTTTCGCCAAAGAACTCAGGATCTAGCTGGCCAGCCCCTGTTATTCAAGGTCTTGCTGACAGCCATTGGTTTGAAAGCAGCCCAGCATCAATCCTACAGATTGAGGGTAGGCCTCCCAGGCTGACAATAGCAGTGGTGCTGAGCTCTTGATAGCTAAATGTGGGCTTACATTGAGCCCTAGATTCCCCAGGTACTACAAACATGGTCTTCCACCCCGGTAGTGGCCTAGAGGACCAGCTACTGGGCCAGGTCGTGGCTGAGGAACGACCTGATCTAGAAGAGGCCAAGAATCAGCTGATTGTAAGTAATGCCAAGATGCGCCAAGAGCTGAAGGACATTGAAGACCAGATACTGTACCGTCTCAGCTCCTCTGAGGGTAACCCTGTAGATGATATGGAACTTATCAAGGTGCTGGAGGCTTCCAAGATGAAGGCTGCTGAGATCCAGGTTGGAAACTGCCTTCGCCAACCTGAACCCCTCCCCCCACTTGCCCCAACCCTGCTTCAATCTACATTTTTGACCTATTGCTCTTTATAGCCTCCCTGGACCTAACACCTTTCCTTTTTCCCCTCTACCCAGGCTAAGGTCAGGATTGCAGAGCAGACAGAGAAGGACATTGACCTCACACGCATGGAGTACATACCTGTGGCCGTCCGCACCCAGATCCTCTTCTTCTGTGTGTCAGACCTGGCTAACGTGGACCCCATGTACCAGTACTCCCTGGAGTGGTTCCTCAACATCTTCCTCTCAGGCATTGCCAACTCAGAGAGGGCAGGTAGCTCTGTTACACTGGCACAACAGGCCCACTCTAAAATGGATGCAACACTTGTGGGCATATTTCTATGGTGGAGCACACATAGGAACCCTCATCTCTGTTCACTTTTATATCATACACTCATGATCCCGTAAAAGACACCACCTTCCATCCCTACCCTACTTAGAGCCCTTTCCTGGAAACACTAGCTGTCTAGGAAGATGCACAGAGTACCCTGATAGCTGCTGGGAGACTTTTGAAGCTGGGCTAGACCCTGAGATTCTCTCTCCAATTTCCCCCATGCTGTCACCGCTTCTCCTACCCCATAGACAACCTGAAGAAGCGTATCAGCAACATCATCCACTACCTAACCTACAGCCTCTATAGCAATGTCTGCCGCAGCCTCTTTGAGAAGCACAAGCTGATGTTCGCCTTCCTGCTGTGTGTCCGTATTATGATGAATGAGGGCAAGATCAACCAGGTGCAAAAGCCGGCAGGTGGCTCAGGGCCTGTCTGTCTGAGGGTTACCCTATTGTGAGCCTGAGAACTCAGCATAGGTATTACAGGAAAGCCAGGAATAAGGGCATAGCACAAATAAAGGGGACAAAGGTCTTTGGGAGCACAATTCTTTGCTTAAACACAACAGGGAATTCTGGGTTATTATGGCCCAAATGACACTAGTCTTTTTTTGTTTTTGTTTTGTTTTGCTTTGTTTTTCGAGACAGGGTCTCTCTGTAGCTTTGGAACCTGTCCTGGAACTAGCTCTTATAGACCAGGCTGACCTCAAACTCACAGAGATCCACCTGCCTCTGCCTCCCAAGTGCTGGGATTAAAGGTGTGTGCCACTGTCCGGCAAACACGGGTCTTCTAAGAGCCTTAAATGTGCTGCTGAGCAGAGATTGTCCCAGGGACAAACTGTTCTGAGCCTCCCACACTTGTTTAGTCAGGAGCTCTCATGGGCCTCATAGCCAAGAAAGGACAGAAGAGTAGACATTAGGAGTAACCCAGTTTCTCGGGTGAGGGGCCTAGAGACACAAAGGAGCTGGCTACAGGGTGTAGGAACCAACCTGACCTGTGCTCTGCTAGGCTGAGTGGCGCTACCTCCTGTCTGGAGGCTCCATCCAGACCATGACTGAAAACCCTGCACCAAACTGGCTATCAGACAGGGCCTGGAGAGACATCTTGGCACTTTCAAACCTGCCAGCCTTTGCCACATTCTCATCTGACTTCGTGAGGCACCTCCGAAAATTCCAGGCCATCTTTGACAGTGCTGAGCCTCACCGGTGAGCTGGATCCCAGACTAGGCTACCAGGAACACAAGAGAAGATAAGACCCCAGGAACAGGCTTGCCCAGAGACCTTGTCTGGAAATATTACCTAGTACTGTCTTGTGTCTATGGGAATGTCTCCCTGTGCCTCTAGCCCTGTTCTCCTGGGAAACCCCACCTTCTGGCAAAGTTCATGGGCCAGTGGCTTCCCATGGGCTGGCTCTCAGGGAGATGTGGGCTTTGTTGCAGGGAGCCCTTGCCTGGCATCTGGAACACATACTTGGATGAGTTCCAGAAACTGCTTGTTCTACGTTGCCTGCGTGGGGACAAGGTTATTAATGCCATGCAGGACTTTGTGGCCAACCACCTGGAACCCCGTTTCATTGAGCCCCAGGCAAGTGCTGGTCTCCAGGCAGAGCTGGTATCCTGGGTCTCAAGGACATGATGGCCTTGAGAACACCTTCCAGCCCTGTCCAGGCTAGAACTCTTGAATGGGGACATTCTAGGACCCAGAAGGCCCTTCTGGAACTGCTCCAGGAACCTCAGGAGTCCTTGCCCTTGCCCTGAACCCTCCTCTTATCAACCCCATGTGGTCTCAGCATATCTCCCCGTCCTTCCAGACAACCAATCTGTCTGCGGTGTTCAAAGAGTCCAACTCCACGACCCCCCTCATCTTTGTGCTGTCACCCGGCACTGACCCTGCTGCTGACCTCTACAAATTTGCAGAAGAAATGAAGTTCTCCAAGAAGCTCTCTGCCATCTCCCTGGGCCAGGGGCAGGTAAGGGTAAGGCAGAGAAGGAGGAGCAGGCTGGGGAGGATGAGCAGCTGTCACCTGCTCAATGTTCCTGTTCTCTAGGGCCCTCGGGCAGAAGCCATGATGCGCAGCTCCATAGAGAGGGGCAAGTGGGTCTTCTTTCAGAACTGTCATTTGGCACCAAGCTGGATGCCAGCCCTGGAGCGTCTCATCGAGCACATCAATCCTGACAAGGTGCACTGTGCTGCCTGTCATGGGGTCCTTCTCAGTGAAAGGAGTAATTAAACCACCCATCAAGGACTGAGGCTGATTAAATGAGACAGTCCCACAAAGCATGCAGCCCAAACCCAGATGCAAAGCATGTGTATCACGATACAACTAGATTAATCTGGACTTCTGCTGCTGTTTGTCTTTGTTTTTCAAGACAGGACAGCCATGGCTGTCCGGAAACTCACTCTGCAGACCAGGCTGGTCTCAAACTAAGAACCATATGCCTCTGCCTCCCAAGTGCTGGGATTAAAAGTGTGGGCCACCCGTGCCTGACTATTCTGGATTATTAACTAGATTATTATTGTCCCTCCAAATTACTGAGTCTCAGGGGGTTGGTGACTTCCCTAAGGCTACCCAGCACAGACTGGTGACCCTAGAGTTTGCTAAGCCCTGTTCTGAGCCAGTTGTCCACATAGCCGTATATCCTAACCAACTCAGGGAAGGATTAAGTCAGAAAGAGGGTGCTTCTGGATAGGAAGGAACCTTAGCTGAGGTCTTTGTGTTTATGAGGTGCTGTGACCACCAGGTACATCGGGACTTCCGCCTATGGCTCACCAGCCTGCCCAGCAACAAGTTCCCAGTGTCCATCCTGCAAAATGGCTCCAAAATGACTATTGAACCACCACGTGGGGTCAAAGCTAACCTGCTCAAGTCCTACAACAGTCTCAGTGATGACTTCCTCCACTCCTGTCGAAAGGTGAGCTCAGTGGCTAAGAGCACTGGCAGCTCTTCCAGAGGACTTAGTTCAATCCCAGCATCCACACCAGGCAGTTCACAATGACCTGAGGCTCTAGCTCCATGGGGATTTGACACCTTTGGCTTCTATGAGCAACAGCACTCATATGCACATACCCACATACTCATACACATAATTAAAAATAATTTTCTATTTTTTTTAAGTGAAGTACATTCTAAGCTTCCACCTACCTGTCCCACCCCTTCCTCTTATGACCCTGTCCCTTTCTGTCCTGCAGGTTGTAGAGTTCAAGTCACTGCTGCTATCTCTGTGCTTATTCCATGGGAATGCACTTGAACGCCGTAAATTTGGGCCCCTGGGCTTCAACATCCCTTATGAGTTCACAGATGGAGACCTGCGCATCTGCATCAGCCAGCTCAAGATGTTCCTAGATGAATATGATGACATCCCCTATAAGGTAGGCAGGGGTCAGGTTGGGGGCCACTGACTTGGGCACTTTTACTAAGGACCCTTACCCACCCACCACACAGGTTCTCAAGTACACTGCCGGAGAGATCAACTATGGCGGTCGTGTGACTGATGACTGGGACCGTCGCTGTGTCATGAACATCCTAGAAGATTTCTACAACCCTGCTGTGCTCTCTTCTGAGCACAGTTACAGTGCCTCCGGCATCTACCACCAGATCCCACCTACCTATGACCTCGATGTGAGTCCACAGGAGGGGGCCAGCGGGGCTCCTGGGGTCCCATGGAACCTTGACACAAAAGGGCACAGGAGAAAGGAGGTATAGCCCTGCCTTCCAGAACACCTTTCTATGAAAATCCCACCCACAGCAGAGACAGTCACACCTAGTGGAGACAGGCTTCTGTGGGGGTAGGCAAACCCTCCTCACCTATTCCACGTATCACTAGTAGGTGGTCATGCAGACTATGTGTGGGGTAGAGACGCTCCCTGAGGACATACTTCTAGGGTGATGGGGGAAGCATCCTGAACTGAGGTTGGGTTGGGTGAGCAAGAGGGAGCATGTCAGGTTTCAGCAGCTACAGAAACAAATAGAGGGATGGCAATAAATGGCTGAGAGGAAAGCAAGAACCACAGTACAGCATCATAGAGACCACTGCAGTTCTGGAAACAACAGGAAGGTGAACGGGGGAGGGTGACCACTGTGACTCCGAAGGCTGGTGAGAACAAGCCAAGGCCTTCAGTTTCAGCCCTCTTGCTTCCTAGGGCTATCTCTCCTACATCAAGAGCCTTCCACTCAATGACATGCCTGAGATCTTCGGTTTGCATGACAATGCCAACATTACCTTTGCCCAGAATGAGACTTTCGCTCTATTCGGTGCCATTCTCCAGCTGCAGCCCAAATCATCCTCGGTGGGCGGCCAGAGCAGGGAGGAGGTGGGTAGTAGTGGAGGGAAAGGCCCAAGGTCTGGACTAGGCCAGACTGCCCTATCCTGCCTGCACCTGCGAGTAAACTCTTCGAGGTAGCCAGTCCAGTCCTCTCATCTTTTTGTCCCCTGCAGTTAGTAGAAGATGTGGCTGAGGACATTTTGTTCCAGATCCCTGGGCCTGTTCACTTACAAGAGGTGATAAGCAAATTCCCTGTGCTATATGAGGAGTCAATGAACACAGTGCTGGTACAAGAAGTCATTAGGTAATTTCTTGCCACACCTTAGCCAACCAGTAAGGGGCCACTGTGCTATAAACAAAATGACAACAGGTATTGCTATTAGCCAGCTGTCATGCTACGTGCTAACTAAACATCTGTCCTCTAATTTGGCTGCTTATTTTCATTTTATAGATGAATAAACTAAGGCCTAAGATTGACTGTCTTAAGTCACATATTTACTAAGGGCCAGAGCTGGGATTGTACCCAGAATGCCTCACCCAGTTCTGCATTTAACTTGTATTCTGTCATTGTCTATGGTCACAGATGGAAGGGCATAGAGACTGCCACAGAACCCCAGCCCACTTAATACCTTGCCATTGACCCCACAGGTACAACAAGCTCCTAGTGGTGATCACACAGACACTTAGTGACATGCTCAAGGCACTCAAGGGGCTAGTGGTAATGTCCTTAGAGCTGGAGCTGATGTCCACCAGCCTGTACAACAACACTGTGCCCGAGCTCTGGAATACCAACGCCTACCCATCACTCAAACCACTGGCTTCATGGATCATGGACCTGCTACAGCGCCTGAACTTTATACAGTCTTGGATCGAAAATGGCATCCCCTCTGTCTTCTGGATCAGCGGCTTCTTCTTCCCTCAAGCTTTCCTAACGGGCACGTTGCAAAACTTTGCCCGAAAGTTCGTCATTTCTATTGACACTATCGCCTTTGATTTCAAGGTCTGAACACAGGAGGGGGTGGTGCACTACAGTCATAATTACCTAAGTTTGAAGCAATCCTGAATAGGAGATGAAAAGACCCAGGCCAAGAGCCCCAGAGATATTCAGAGAGGAAGGGCAGACTACAGGTCACAGGCTAAAATGGCAGATAGGTGATGGGCAGACAGCAGCTTTCAAGAGGGAATTTGTACCTTCTGATACAAATCCTAACCTTGCTTCAATGTGGGTGTCTGTGTGCCCACCGCAGGTGTTGTCCAGGACCCCGTCAGAAATTGAGGAAAGGCCTCAAGTAGGGTGCTATATTCATGGACTGTTCCTGGAAGGTGCTCGCTGGGACCCATTGGATTTCCAGCTCGCTGAGTCACGGCCCAAAGAGCTGTATACAGAGATGGCTGTTATCTGGCTCATGCCAGTAGCCAACCGAAAGGTTGAGACCAAGGACTTCTACCTGTGCCCCATCTACAAGACTCTGACCCGCGCTGGTAAGGCAACCCAAGCAGGCCATCCACACTACAGGTAAAAGTCTAGTCAGTTTACACAGACCCAGGATAGCTGCCTGGGAAAGCTGATGGAGGTCTGGGCCAGTGCAGAGTTCAGTAATTCCCTGCTTGCTTGCCCTCCTTAGTAATCTATCGTGCATCCTAGGAATTTATGGGCCCAACTTCCACCAGGGGCTCAGAGGAAGAAAACAGGGAATGTAGTGGTGGTGGCAACTTCGTCCTCAGTGCCTTAACTCTAGGGAGGCCTGAGCCCTCATCAGATCAAGTCACCAAGGAGCCTGACTTTTGGGCCCTAGTCCCTTCCTACTCCCAACTCAAGTCTGTCAAACTCATTGTTCATGTTCTTCCCCCCTAACCCAGTGGTGAAAGGGTAGAACCTAACCGTCCCTCTTTCTTGCCTGCTTCAGGAACATTATCAACCACAGGCCACTCAACCAACTACGTTATTGCTGTGGAGATCCCTACCAACAAGCCTCAGCGACACTGGATAAAGCGTGGTGTAGCCCTCATCTGTGCCCTGGATTACTAGACCCAGATAGAAGGGCCAGGGCCATTAAAGTATTTCAGTAAGTCCCGTTGTGCCTTGGCTGTGTACACGAGGCCTCATCTACAGGATCACTGTAGGGAAAAAGGGATATAGCAGTCACAGCAGAGAATTGTCAGTAAGGGATGGGGGGGCGAGGCAGCTCTGGCCTGCTGTACCTGCCCAAATGTAATAAGACATGCAACCTCTCAGGTCCCAATTCTTCTCCAAGAATTCACGGGTTAGATATACGGGAAGCTCTTGGTCCGGTGAGAGCCAAGCATTCTCACCTCAGTACCCTACCTTGGCCACAGCCCATCTGAAACACCACCCCAGGCCTAGATTGTCCACAGCCCATCTGAAACACCACCCCAAGCCTACCTTGTCCACAGCCCATTTGAAAGACCACCACAAGCAGTCATTCCTGGCTATCAGCAGAGCTTCGGGCCACAGTCTCATTCCCATAGCCCCGCCCACAGACCTCAGGACAGCAAGCAGAGGGCCATCTCAGCACGCTTTTATTAACTCACTGACCAGTATTTACAGAACTGCAGGGCAGGACTGCAGGGCAGGGCTGCCGCACCATCTCCCCCACAGTCACTATATACAGATAAGGGCCTGCTTGGATCACCTAATCTAGCAGAGCACAGGGCTGTTTGGGGCTGGAGATTGAAGCAGTGCTGAGCTTATGACCCACTGTCATCAAGCCCTATGGGAACATAGGAGTTCTAACCCATCTTGACCCTGTCCCCTACCTTGAGTACCCTGCAAGAGGCCAAGGAAGCTGACACAGTAAGGAGAACTGAGTAGTGCCAGCTTCATTCAAGCAGCCCTGTCTCTGATATCCCTAAGAGGAGGGAGACATGGTAATACTGAGGGGCTTGGGTAGAGGCTCCTGAGCCCCAGAGACAGAGATTAGGAGCCCAAGGTCGGCCCACAGTCAGGGCCACAACACTAAAGGCAAAGAGCCCCAGAGCCTTGCTTTGACAGAATTAGCAAGTGTGGATGGAACCAGAACAGTCTGCATGCCACTGGGACAATTCAACACTTCTCTCCACTATGGCTGTGGGACCCCGTAGGCTGTGCATCCTACTAGGACACCTCATGCCCATTCCACCTCAGCAGCCAGGTCCCTGAGTTTGGCTCTCTCCCAAGAGGAATTCACAACAAGGACAGGCTAGTAGCTGGGGCCAGAGTACCAGGGCCAAGGCCTTCTCAGTTTCCCAGCTGGGACCCTGGTGTCATCCCCAGCAGGATGACAGCTGCTGGGAGAGAAAGCAGAGTCAGAAAGCTGGCCATGATAATATAGTGGCAAGAAGGGCAGGAGCCCAAAAAACAGACATTTCTAATAGGTAAAATGTATATCCTGCTGCTCCATGGATGGTCGTGGAGGCCATAGCACCCTCCAATTCCAACTGCTGCTTCCTGCGCATTATGGGGCTGACTTGCCCTGCCAGGCCCCAGAGCACAATGCAGGACACACAGCTCATTCCCACTCCGAGGGCCTGGGCCCTTGCTGAACTATTCATTAATACTGGGAAAAGAAGAGTGGAGCAGGGAGGGCCCCGGTAAGGGCTTTGTGGCAAGAGAGGCTGCAGTTAGGGCCAGAGGTCCTCACTGGCGTTTGGCCTTGTAGGGGCGAGAGCGTTTCCGCCGGTCAGGCTTCCGCTGTTTGTGAAGCCGACCGATGCTGACCCCTTGGCGGCGCCGCACTGAGATGTTCTGTTCCACTAGGTTGGCCAGCATGCCTGTGGAAAGCAGAAACTCCTAAGTAAGTGGCTGGCTTCCAGGTTCCATGTGCTTTAGTCTGATCAGCCTCAAAGAATTCTTGGGGGGTGTGCATGGGGAGCTGAGGGACATGACACTCAGCAGGGGAGGACAATGAAGACACTATAGAAGCCCCCTCACCTTCCTGAGCCAGCATGGAAATGAAAGTACAGATAAACTCGTCATAGTTGTGGGTCCTTCGCTGGTCATCAATCTGTAGGAAAGAAAGTACGTGAGGGCACCAGAGCTCCTCAGAGCAACCGTCCTTGGGAGAAGACAGAGGGACAGGCAATAGAGGGAACACTCACCTTGAACTTCTTCCTTTTCTCCACTTCCTCTTTGAGACAGGCCTCATAGTTTGCAATCTCAGCTTCCACACACTTTAGTAGTGCTAGCAGCTCCTGCCAGAACCCAACATTGTACCTTAAGGGTCTGACTGGCACCAGAGCTCCATTACCAAAAAGCAGCTAGAAGTAAGGGTGTATAGCCATAGTCCAAGGGACTATTGAAGAGGCCACCCAACCCAAAAAGGCTATCAGGCACCTGGCTGGCTCTAGCCACCAACTTTCACAACAAAATTCCAAATCAAGAACCCAATACCAGATGGGCATGGTGGCTCACGCCTTTAATCATGCAGGCAGATCTTTCTGAGTTCAAGGCCAGCCTGGTCTACAAAGCAAGTTTGAGGACAACAAAAGCTCCTACATAAGAGAAATCCCATCTCGAAAAAAAGGACCCAGTACCTAGGCAGTGTGGCCCTGGGTCTTTGCCTCTACTATGAAAAGAAAGCTGAAAGAGAGACTCACCTTAGGTGAGTACTTCTCTCCACTCAAGGGCTCACTGGGCCTGTTCAGCACAGACTTGTCTCTGCTATCTGTGGCTTCCACCACCTCCTTCTCCTCTAGGCTGCTGGACCCCTGGTTGCCTTGGCTTGATCTGGTAGAAGGTGAGGAACCCTTCCCACCCTCTGGGAGAGGACATAAAAAGATGCATCAGAGTACATGATACTTTAGTAGTCACCTGGCCTCCCCCCCCTTCTCCTCGGGTACACCTAGTGGTCAGTGAGGCACCCAAGGCCCACCTGTGAGTGCCAAGGGACTCAGTACACCATCTTCAGCAAGGTGCAACAGGCCTGTGCTAATGACAGGACCCAGGTCACGGACAGCACGGTTGTAGCGTATGCAGTCAACACGCAGAAGGCTGTCATCCTCTCCAAAGAGCACCTTGGAGATGTGAGAGGTGACAGGGCTAGAGGGCCGTGTGGGGTTGGCCGAGCGGATGGGCGAGCGCAAGGGTGAGTTGAAAGCACTGCCAATCTCAGAGGCTGTGTCCGTGCTCTCATTGCTAGGAGTGGGTGAAGGCTGCGAGTGTGTGGGCGCAGCCACAGCTGGACTCCCAGCCCCACTGCTAGTCTTGATGGACAGAGGAATTGAAAGGTCTTTCTGAGACTCCTGAAGCTTCTCAGTTAAGACATTGATGGTGTTGGGCTGCAGCACTGACAGTTGCCCATCTGAAGAATTGCTCAACGATCCTGGCTTCCCTGTCCCCTTCCGCTTGTATCTGTGGGGTCCAATAAGAGGTAAAAGGAGGGGATGGACCAGGAGACCACACCCAGCAGTGTCCAGAATGGCTCAAATATATCCTCTTCTCCCCAAGCCAATCTGGAAGCTCCTACACTTGGTCCAAGCAATCTGACCCAGCAATGGCACCCTAAGTGCCACAGTACAGACAGGCCTCAAAGGACTTCCTCTATTCTAGCTAGCTCACTTCTAATCTTCCAATGCTATATTCTCCAATACAACTGCCATCCTACTTAACAGACCATCTCTCCTACCTCTTCTGCTACCCCAAGTCTTTGACGTCCAGCTAAAAGATCACCTCAACAAGACATGTCTTGATATATGGTAAGATGCTTACCTCCCCCTAAACCACCACAAGTTCCTGAAGACTTGGGGTTTGCCCTTCAGGCCAGCCTCCTAGCCTCCTCCAAGGTCTTGCATTCTCTAAGTGCCTAGTGTTCTCTGTGGAAATGCCTTCTCAGATACAGGGTGGAATACACAGAACAGGACCTGAGGCACCCAAAGCGTTTTGGAGCTGGTACTGACCTGATGGCAGAGCTTGTGTTCTGCACCTCATCCTCATCATCCTCATAGTCATCCTCATCATCAGAGTACTGTTGGGGTGGTCGGACCGGACCACGGCTGCGGCCCACACCTGCCGCCAGGTCTTCTTCCTCCTAGGGCAGACAAGCACAGTATCGAGGAAGGCTACTCACCTAAACTGGGCATGGCATTGCAGCTAGGGAAGAAGGTAACTTGGCTCTCAGCTGTGCAAAGTGCTTCTAAAAGAAACAGGATGCCCTGCCATATGCTTTTGTTACCAGGAGAAACCATCCCATATAGAACCAAGGAGTACACCTAATGTATAGCTCACAAAATGGATTTAAAGCCAAAGGAGCTCTCTTGGCCACCTTAAGGCCATGCTATTGTGCTATGGTGGGGACTATGAGTATCAGAGAATAGTCCTCAATGCCGAAGCAGAGTCAAAGAATAATACTGGGGACCCAACACTGTTGCCTCTCATAAGAAAACTTGCCAAGGTGCTTTCATCTTACCTGCATAGGCGATTTGGCATAATTGTGATTGTCTAGAAAGGCTGGCAGTCGCTGAACAATAGGGGCAGGGTTTGGGGGAACCCCATTGAGACTCCCTGGAGGCTTCACCACCAGCTTAGATTTGCTGGGAGGACTGTGGGTCGGAACTTGTGGGCATGAACCAGCCACCTCCTCTGCACCATCTGAGACATGGCAGAGTAGACAGGACATTCAGGTGGATCCTTAAGAGAACTTTACAGCAGTCTCCCCAGTCTAGTGACAGTTGTTTCCCCAGTGTAGGTGGCTAACAGGACAGGCCACTAAGCTCTAAGTCATGGTTCCACAATGAGATGGGGATAAAACAAGGAAACAAGAAAGGCAGCCTATAGAGAAAATACTGG
>LOJH01000136.1:60378-79381 GCA_001685095.1 Ellobius talpinus | reverse complement strand
GGGAGCTCACCAAGGCCAGCTAGACTCGGACTGATGGTGTATGTGATCAATCAGCTTTGCCTTTCTATCAGCCTGAAACTCCTTGGAAAGCTCAATTCTCTTAGGGACCACTGTTAGTCTGGTAGCTGAAGGAACAGGTACAAGTGTCCCTTTTGAGAAAATCTACCAGAGATTTCCTAACAGTTGAGGTTTCCAAGGATTACAAGATTGGACCCAGTACATTATCTCAAAGTAAGTATGTATTTGCTTGTGCCATGTGTGACCTCTTCAAAACTAAAGACTTTTGATGTGTGGATGCTGAATTTTTTTCTCCTCATAGCTTGCTGTGTCATGTGTGAAGAGGGCCCTGTGACATGCAAAATGAAAATATAGGCTGAGGGAGAAGATAACAAGACCCCACCCTCCCTAAAGATCTAATATAATTGATAGATGCTGAGAGAGAGGCCTTGCAGGCCATGCGCTTCCCTGAAGATTTATATAAGGATGGTGGTTGCTAGGGCAGAGGGCTCACAAGGCCTGCCCCTCCCCAGGGATTTATAGATGGTTAATGGGTGCTAGAAAAGGGAGACATTTTCTTCAGTGGTGCAGTCACTTGTAAGCTATCTGTGCTCCTGTAAATAACCCCTCATACATGCTCCATGTTAGCAACCATAAGGAAAATCATTGGATCACGAAATCAAAGATTAAAAAAAAGAAAAGTAGAAGAAAATTGTAGTTGTAAAAAGGAAGAAAATCAACAGAAATGGGAGGGGAATAAGACAGTGTGACAAGGTGGCTATGATCTAAATACATTATATACATGTGTGAAATGCCATAGTGAAATTCATGACGTATAGATGATATATGCTAACGTAACCTATTTTTTAAAGAACAAGGGGTAAAAAGACTTCTAACCATTCAGCTGTGGATACCTGTTCATTCTCCCAATCCACAGAATGAGAAATTAATAAAAGTCCATTTTCATAATCACCTCACTATCTGAATGTCACCCCTAAACACCAGCATCAAATAGTCCTGGTGACTAACTGATGAAGTTAGGTGTTATTGAACAAAACACTAGAAATCCTTAACTAATACTAACAATGTCAACTGCCTACCATAAATGAGCCAGGAATACTGCTGACTTATAAAGAAAATGATCACACAGATATCTGCTTTCAGCCCATTACCAACTAGAAACCATCCTCCGGGTCACGTTCCTATCTATCTATTGCCTTGCTTTCTTTAACATATTTACAGGTTTTTAAAGTTTTCTGTCTCTGTCTCTGTCTCTGTGTGTGTGTGTGTGTGTGTGTGTGTTTAGGTGATGTGTGTGTGTGTGGGGGGGTGTCTATCTGAAGGTATACTTCAACACCAGAGGAAGGTCCTGGTTATCTTCTGGTCTTTGTATGGTGATGGCATGGGTGGTGAGAGCCAAACCCAGGTCCTTTGAAAGAGCCACAAGCCATCTCTGCATCTTCCATCTGCTGTTTTCTGCCTTCACTGCTGATGAAACCTCATTGGGTAGGAAACAGGAGACTCAATCTGAAACCAAGCAGTCTTAGATCTATATCTTAAGTGCTGGAAATATAGACATCAACCTGGGTGTAAGATCTGAATTTTGAACAATTGCAGACAGGGAGGCATAACTGCTAAGAAGACACAGCTCTGCAATGCCTTAACACTCAACTAAAAGGAAAAGAAAATGACCACTAGATACTGAGGAAACTGAGTACTTACAGAATAAATTTCAGACAGAACCATAATACAGACACTTCCCTGAGCCGTGACTAGTGAAATGCCCTACCAATTTTTCTTAAAGGCAGATATGGATAATTCACTCAAGAATGAAATCTCATTCTGTGGGGTGTGTTATTCGAAGCCTGATGTATATTATTTCTCAGTGGGAACTGTGAATCACAAAGACAATCCACTCACAACATGAGATGTGTCGTCTCAGCTAATTCTCTTTTATTGTACTTATAAAAGCGTATGAGGAGAGGACAATGTCATCGATTGAGGAAGTTATTATATGGTGCTTATACAGAGTGGTTACAAATGAGAGCTCAGGATTCAGATATACCTGCTTTTAAATTCCAGCTCAACCACTTAACTGCAGCAAGATTCTGTGCAATTACTTAACCTCAACTTTTTTTTTCTATCTGTAAAAGCAGAGATAATGACAGCTCTCAGCCTTCGTGGAAATTCTGTGAGACTGACAAGGGGGGCATGCCTACATATCACACTGTCTTGCTGGGTGAGGAGGGGATGTTCACTGCTTCAGGTTGGTACTGTCTATGCAGAAACATAGGACTCACCTAAAGGGAGATAAGAGTTTATCCTGGAGCTTGGAATCAGGTGACCCCCCCGCCCCAATACCATGTTCAAAATGCGGCAACAGTTTGGAGGAAATTTTAGTAGTAACAGAACAAAGAAAGTTAAGGCACTTTTCAAATACAGTCGTGGGAACATTAAGTAGGCAGACAAAGAGGGGCAGGAAAAACTGTTATCAGTCTCAGGTGCTGTCTGAGGGCTTTCTTTGCTTTTGGTTGGTTGGGGTCCATGTGTACATTGCAAAGGATTTACCTGCTGCTTACAAATATGCTGAGTCAGGTACAGAGGAGGGCAATAAATAGATATTAATGGGGCTAAAGATGCTGCCAAGATAATGTGGCTCTATATTTGAAACACTCCAGACTCTCCACATCATCGAACTCAGATAAACAACTTTGGAAGTCAATCAGTGGAAGGTGTGCTCCTTTTAACAATGATCCTATTCAGTCACTGCAAACAAGCTAACACTGCTTCTCCAGCAAAGATGAGGAAAATACCTGTTGTCTGATATGCTTGTTAACTGATTGTATTAAGACTTAGGTGGTTATGATGGTTAACTTTCATTGGGTAAGGAACCAGCTAAGAGATGTGTTATCTGGGTGGGTCTGTATGAACATTTCTACAAGAGAAACCCCTCAAAAAATGGCTCAAGTACAAAGAGGTCTAAGGAAAAAGTAGTGCTACGGCAAGCCTTAGTTTCTTGCCAGTGAGTGTGGGCTATCCTTTGTTGACATCGTCAAGATTCAAGTAAAGACTGAAGACCTGGCTCTCCAGAAACCCTTCTGGCCTTTAGCACCAGACTGGGATACTGGGAATATTCAACATCATAGACTAAATTCTCAACTCTCCAGGATGTGGAGACCATCACTGGACTCCTTGGCCCCTACTAGGTAAAGCAATATAATAAACTCCCTTGGTATGTGTATTCAACCTATCAGTTCTATTTCTCTAGAGAACCCTGAGGAATAAACAAATACTTGGGCAAGAGAGGTTCTAAGTTTTACCTCTCTATGCTTGAGACAATGCTAAACAGGTTAAAGCAATAAGACAAGGAAAAAACTAACTTTAGAAAATACAACTGCAGGATGATAATCATACAGACAAGATCCCTCAAATGACACAAGTTGGGGAAGATGGTTGTCAGAATCAAATCCAATTCTTCAGAATTCAAAAGGCAGCCCAAATATCCAGAAATGAGCTCAATCAGGACTCTAGGAGGATTTCTGGAGGTTAAAAAAAAATTCCTCATGAACTTGTGAATCAGGTTCCCATCTGCCAAGAGTCATTTCCCTCTCCTCTGGCAGAAGGGACATGTAGCTGCCAGGGCTGCCTATTAGTGTTCCAAAGCAAATGAAGGCTTTGGTACCATAAGCACCTGTTGCACATTTCAATGCCAGCATCTAGCCCTTCTCACCTCCTCCTCGACACTAAACTCCATTAACCTCACAGGTTTCCCTCTCCCCAGCTAGTCACCATCTTACAACTCAGCTATTTTCTTCATGGTCAGGCTCCTGTGAATCTCACTATGCTCTCCCTATTCTCCCATCTCCCGCTATACCACCCCCTCCACTCTAGCAGAAAGTCCTGGCCATGTCAGTCTGCTGGACAAGTTCAATCTACTTTCTCTCTGTGCTCTGGATTCTTCCAGATGCCTCTAGCTATTCTCATATCTACAACAAAAGTCTTCCCTTAACTATACCAAATAGGAGTCATGTCATCAGCTTATACATTGTTAAGTCATGGTGGGTGTCATCAGGCAAGCAAGCTAAGGAATAAAAACTATAGTTCGTCCCTATGGGAATGCTTCTATCCTAACTCACCTTCCAATGGTCACAAGGGGTCTAATTAACAGAATGACCTTCAAATATCAAGAGGGGCACTCTGGGACAAAGGCAATGAAATGAAGCCACATCCATTTCGCTATCATCATTCTCCCTGGTAACAATTCCCAAAGAAATACAGGAGAGTTGGAA
Organism: Ellobius talpinus; assembly: GCA_001685095.1. Taxonomy (NCBI): domain Eukaryota; kingdom Metazoa; phylum Chordata; class Mammalia; order Rodentia; family Cricetidae; genus Ellobius; species Ellobius talpinus. Next base: position 75,095 of record LOJH01000136.1, on the reverse strand, counting down.
GAGACATTGAAGTAAAAGAATTTACACACACACAACACGGCTAAAGATCTTCCCCATCTCCTCTGCTGGAAGTACTGACTTTAACAAAATGTAAATTTAAGGAGACAGAATTTATTTTTCTCAGTCCTAGTTCTCAAAATTACAACTGCCAGTAAATTGTTACCACAGAACTTAGGAAAGCACACCTTCAGTTAAAGACACATTACTAATCTGAGAGTATGCCTGGCATCATGTCTACACATGATTGCAAAACTCTGGGGTCTGTGTTACACCCTCTGTCATACAACACTGCAGAGAAAACCAAATTCTTCCAACAAGTGTGTTTTCAGTGAATGCATGGGCTTCTCTAAAAACATCCACATAAAAGTCTTTTGTGTGAAAGACTCTCTTAAGCACAAGCATGAACAAATATACTCTCTTGAGTTCATGAGTCCATCTCTCTGCCCAACCCAATCTCTAAGAAAGCTATGGCATGATCTGTTATAATCTATACACCGAGCACAGAAATGTTTCCTGTGATAGATACATCAGCCCAGTTTGAGACCTGATGTTCTCACTGGGATCCTGCTGTATTTTAAACAGAAAGCTTAGACCAGGGTTCCTCATAGCCAGAAGCTCAAGTCTTCTACCATGTCAGAGCTCAAAGTTAATCCAAAATGAAGCAACTTAATTTCTTCATCAGGCAAAAGTGCTCAGTGACCTTTTCCTGCCTCAATGGCTCTCTTCATTCTTTATTTAGTTATGCTTGGAAATCAGGCCCTGGGAAGAAATCTTGCCCTTTTTTTCTATTTCCACAATGACATATAAGCAGCCCCTGCTGCTATTTCAAAGGAAAGCCCCCAGTAAGAATTGCCAGATACCTGGCAGTCCTGAAACACTAAAGACCCAATCATTTATGTGTAAAAAATGACTTGAGTAATCTCTGCCATGGCTGTCCAGCAATGCAGCTTTGCTCTCCCACATTGAGCTCCCCCCCAAGCTTTCCCTCCCAATCTCCAAGTCCTGTGGTGAGCACTGTAGGATGCATAGATCCTGTTTGACAATACTGTAGAAAATCCAATGTGGGCAAAATTTAAGACGTTTAGAATGAATAGCCAAAATCTGTATTATGTATAAAAGCCATGTTCCTGTTTTTCTGTCTTTGTCAAAATAGACTAGGTAATACTAAGAGCTCAACCACACAATTTATGTAGCTAAAAAGAAGCACAAAGGGGTCTCTCTTTGGTTGTGTGTCTAGATGAGGCTAGATGAGCTCTGTATCTCAGTCCCTAAGGTACCCAAGGTGAGGGAGAGCTAACAACTTCATACTCCTCATCTGAACAGAAGAAAAAAGCACAGTCAAGGGCATACCTAGATCCACATTATTTTAAAGCAAAGACCTAATCACAAGGATATACAAAAGTAAAGGGTCATATGAAAGGGAAGAGAAGGGAGGCAGGGAGGATACATATTAAGGATACACCTTAACAATTACCAGAATATGTGAGACTAGACTGAATAGACAATTGAGAATGAAACTTCCAAAATATCAACTATACATTGAGATGAAAAAATAATGGCCTTGTTCATTAAGGTCATTAAAATTCTGTGGCAATTTCAGGGCACAGAGGACCAATTTGATGACTCTGCCTCCAATGTCTTTTGACTAGACTTGGAGGGGAAAGACTGTATTATACAAAAGTTAATTATGATTGTCAAAATGACAATGTGTAAAATCACCTGGATGATAACCTTGTGGGCTTCCCTATAAGGGACTTTCTAGATTGGGAAAACTGAAGAGGGAAGGCTCTCCCTAAACACCAGCATCAACGTTCCATAGGCTGTAGTCCCAGACTGAATAAAAATAAAGAGGCAGGGTGGGTACCAGTGTTTATCTCTCTCTGCTTCTTGACTGCAGATGCAATACAACAACAAAGCAATGCCACAAGTTTCCCACCATAATGGTCCATATTAATTAGATTTCTATTGCTGTGATAAACAACATACCCAAAAACAACTTGGAGAGGAAATACTTTAATTCTATTTACAGCTGTAGTCCATCAGGAAGGACAACCAGGGAAAAACTCAGGCAGGAACCTGGAGGCAGGAACTGAAGCAGAGCCTATGGAGTAATGCTGGTTAATGGCTTTTTCAGCTTGCTGTCTTATGGACTCAGTGCCACCTGTCCAGGGTTGGCACTGCTCACAGCACTTGACCCATATGCATCCACATCCATCAACAATATGCCCTACCCTACAGACTTGCCTACAACCCAATCTTACCAAAGCATTTCCTCCATTAAGATTTCCTGTTCCCTTAGCCAGGCAGTGGGGACTCATACCTTTAATCCTGGCACTCAGGAGGCAGAGACAGGCAGATCTCTGTGAGTTCGAGGCCAGTCTCATCTACAGAGTGAGTTCCAGAACAGCCAGGGCTACACAGAGAAACTCTGTCTTGAAAAAAACAAAACAAAACAAACAAAAGATTTCCTCCTTTCACAATTGGACACACCTTTAAAACCAACACCCAGGAAGCAGAGACAGGCAGATTTTTGTGAGTTCACTGGTCTATATAGTGAATTCAAGACTAGCCGAAGTTACAGAATAAGACCTTGTCATAAAAATATATATAAAGTAAAAAATTTTTCTCTTTTTAGATATGTTTAACTAGATTCAAGTTTGAAACAAAACAAAGCAAACAAACACCACCCAGAAGTAGCCTGTGCACTCCAACTGTGAACAAAATAAATCTGCACCTACTTCAGTTGAAGTCACTAATAAGGAAGGCCATTTCTTCTTAACGAGCACTGGGTGACACAGATGCAGAATACTTACAAATCAGGGCTCACACAAAATGTCGCGAGAGCAATCCTTATACAACACAGTACTTTTTACATCTTTCCACCTTTAAATTATTTTCATATATGTCACCATAGGTAGACTATAGGGTTTTTTTTAAAATTTTTTTCTCTTTGGGGGTCCACCACCCAGCTCCCAAATAAATACACAGAGAATTATTCTTACTTAAAAATGCCCGGCCTTAGTTTGGCTTAATTCTAGCCAGATTTTCTGAATTAAATTAACCTGGTTCTCTTCTACATTTTGCCTCTTGGCTTTTTACCTTTATTCAATGTGTTTTTCTTCCCTTCATATTCCATGGGTGGCTATGTGGCTGGATGGCTGGCTCCTGATGTCCTCCTCTCCTTCTCCCTTTCTTGATCTTCTTGCCTCTTTTCTTCCTATTTGTTCTCTCTGCATGGCAGCCTTGTGCCTCTCCTGCCTAGCTATTGGCTGTTCAGCTCTTTATTAGATCAATGGCATGTTTTAAGCAGGCAAAGTAACACAACTTCATAGAATTAAACAAATGCAATATCAAAGAATGACATATCTTTGTATAATTAAACAAACATTCCATGTCATAAGCAAATGTAACACATCTTAAATTAATATTCTACAACAGTAGACACCTGAAAAATTCTTTTAAAGCAGATAGATGAGGTAATTTTACAAAAAACAGGACTAGAAAACACAATATCAAAATATAGTTGGTCCTCTGGATTTGTAGATTTTCCATTTGTAGATTCAACTAACTCTGATCAAAACCATTAGGAGGAATATGTGTCTCTGCATTGACCACAGGTGAAATTTTTCTTATCATTCCCTAAGCAATATATTACAGAAGAGCATGGATTACTGTTTAGTTAAGACTTAATATTTTTTTTTCTTTTTGTGATACTGGGGGTTGAACTCAGGATCTGGATCATGCTGGGTATGAGCTCTACAACTGAGCTGTTTGTCCAGTCAGTGCATTTTATACACAGAACTTGACCATCCTCAGATCTCTGGTTATGGCATCCTGAAAACAATATAAATGTCTGAAAACCAAAATAAAGCCTTAGGTCTAATAAGAATTCATGTAGGGTTCAGCATGATGACCCATAAGTCATGTGAGATTGAGCAAATATCTTGGCCTGTCCTGTTCTATTTTCCTTACTATGTAAAATGAAGACAATACAACTTTGGAAGCTACATCACTGGGTTGCTGTAGAAATCAAACTGAAGGCATACACCTCCAAGTGCTGGTGGGATGACTTACCATGTATATGCATCTGCCATTAGACCTAAATTTGATCCTCAGGAAGCACATGGCCAAAGAAAGGACTCCTGCAAGTTGTCAGGTGACTTTTACATACATGCTGAAGCAAAAATGCAAGCAAGCAAACACAGAGAAAACAAAGACATAAACCTCCTAACAAGGACATCCTCTTTATTGCAGAAGACCATTTCCTGAAGTAGCTGCATTTAATATGTGCATGACACCACAAAAGCAAATAAAAGAACTCAGTCATTTCTTTAAACGAAATGAAAACAACACTTTTTTGGCTAGATTATATTACAGTTTGCTTAATACAAAAAGAGCTTAGTTAATGATTTAAACTTTATTATTTAAAGTCCCTTTGGTGTTCTGCTACCTTTAAATGAATACCACATTCCTTTCTCAAACTTCAGCAAAATTTTTGAAACAGACTTTTCACTTTCTTTCCTCTAGTGGCATAGTCACATATGACAGAGAGAGAGAGAGAGAAATAAAGGTGAGAGGGGGAGGTAGAGAGGGAGGTGGAGGTAGAGAGAGAGAGCAAGAGCAAGCAACAAAAAGATGCCTCAGCAGTTAAGAGTGCTTGCTCTGCAATCAGAAGGTGCAGAGTTCAAATCCCAGCATCAACATCACAAGACAGGCATCCTATGAAAGCTGTGACTCCAGTTCCAAAAGAGTGAGACAGAAGGATCACAGGGGCTTCTTGGCTTCTGACCTTGTTCAGAAACCAAAAGCCCCAGGTTTAGAGGTAGACCCCAACTCAAAGGAATAGTTAGAGTATGATAAAATATTTTGGATGCCCTTTCTGGCCTGTAGAAGCATACTGTTGTATGCAGCTACACACATACAAATACACACAAAGAAATACATATTTAAAATAAAAACACAAGAGGACAAAAAACAATCCACTTCTATGTATATGACATGAGCCATGAAATCAGCTCTCTAGGTAGTAGGAAAACCAAACCCAAGGACATAGTCTATCTGGAATCAACTTCATACAAATTTTTACATATTTAAAGGAGTACAGATAGTAATGCTGTTGTCATATCCAGAGCAAAAATCTTCCCACTTTTCAAAAGCTTAGAGTTCCAGTCTTCTAGATCTACCTATTTTTCCGTTCACTTTGCTGATGAGATTTAAACTTAAGAGATGTGGTCAGATGGCAAAGCAACAATAAGATCAAACTGGGAATCATAGGTGGCTCTTCTATCGCTGAGGTCTCAGTGCTTTCACTGAGAAGATGCTTGTGCATGTTACAGATGTTCAATCTGAATATGTATTCTACTGGAGATTAGAACAGGGGGGTTTCTGACACTAGAAAGATAGGTGAAAGTTCTATGCTACACACTCACATAAATATGTAACATAACACACTACAAGAATGTCCTATAAAATACATAGTAATTTAAAAACCAATTAGCAGTAGGGAAATCATTATTCATCATAAACACAAACGTGCATCACCTTGTGCCAACTGTTCAGGGCAGGCAAAATGACTCAGTTGGTAAAGGCACTTGCTGCCAAGGCTGACACTGTAGGATAGATCATTGAAACCTATGTATTGGAAGGAGAGAGCCAACTTCCTGAAGTTGTCCTTTGACTTACACACATATGCCATGATGCATAAGCACACACCCTCAATAACAAATGCAATTATAATAAAATGCATTTTAGGTTAGAATTAAAGTTGGCATCAGTATTTGTTGAAAAAATATAAACCTATTTTTATGGCTTCCAAGCTTGTATTTTTATGGCTTCCAAGCTTGTATTTTTATGGGCTTTCTGTGTGTTCATGTGTCTTTATGTGTGTACTTGCTTCTTGTCCTCTTTTTTCTTTATTTTCTTCTCTGTTTGCTCTGTTCTACTGCAGGCTGTGTGTTTCTTTATTTGCGTGTTTGTTTTCTATAGAAAAAGAGAAAGAAGACATTGAGTTGGAGGGGTGGGGAGCATCTTGAAGTAGATGATGGAAGGGAAACCATGATCAGAATACATTATATGAAAAGAAATCTATCTTCAATTGAAAAAAAATAGGAAACTTGTTGCAGAAGAAATCATCTTTTTAACCAACACGACACATGCAAGGTTAAGATACTTAGCCCATGATAAATTTGAACACAAAAATCAACTGGTCAATAACAGCAGCAGGACAGGTCATGAACAATTCACATATAAAATAAAATGATCAATAGCACATGAAAAATGCCTATTCACTCTCCTCAACAAGGACTACTGCAGTAGCAAGAGAATGACCATTAAACCCCAAGCACCTATAAGGGGAAAATGAATTTGACAGTAGTGAAGAAAACAGGAGCACAGTGAGCGTTCCCATGGACTGTGAATAGGAACAAGTCAGCAGGCAGAGTGGACCAAAGAGTCTTAAAAAGTCAGACAAAATTAAGTCTTTATTTTGTGTATCTGAATGTGAACTATTGTCACCAAATGCACAGGGGAAAGAGGCCACAGAATGAGCACAGCCTATCAGTACAAAGGATTCACACATCAAATAATGCTGAAGAAAACAGCCACACAGAAACAGAAAGTTTTAATAGTGCCTATTAGATGGACAGTGGTGGCACACATCTTTAAACCCAGTTCTTGGGAAGCTGAGGCAGGTGGATCTCTGAGTTCATGGACAGCCTGACCTACAAAGGAAGTTCCAGGACACACAGGACTCTTACAAAGAGAAACCTTGCCTTGAAAAGCCAAAAAAAAGGAAAATGATCCATTTGCAATGCACAGCTTACTCTGTGCATTGAAAATACCTAATCAAAATTATCAGGAAAAACATCTACCTTGGATTTAGAAGAGGGTAAGAAACCCCAAGACCTTATAGAAAAGATTCTCTAAAACCCACGGTCCTGTCTTGAGTAGAACTTCAGAAATAAAATGAAGATGTTTCTGAAATTGGACTTCTGCTGAGGCACCTCCCACTGGAGTGACAGTGTAGGTTTGTCATCGCGGTGTCCCCAGTAGTTCCCCTCCCCCTCTCCAGCACATCTGGAATCTTTAAACAAGGCAGCATAAGTAGCAGGGCCACAATGTTGCTCTATGAAGGTAGCACACAGCAGATTTCTTTAGAATTAGGCAGAGAGAGAGAGAGCACGACGGAGGGCTGGGTGGGGAAGATCATCGAAGAAGCTCTGGTACCATCTGTCTGCAGAGCAGGAAGAACATAACAACAGCTGGTGAAAGAAGGAGCAAGATGTTGGTCCTGGAAGTGACAAGATGGGAAATGACAGGAAGCAGCTTCTTGCTCCTCTAACAGCAAAGGAAGCACGCAGCCGCGCTCCAGTGTTTGAAAACCTCCAGATGCTGCTGTCCTCACATCCCTGGGCTTTGTTCAGACAACATCTGAAAGCTTGCCTTTCTTCCTTCAAGCACTCCCTACCAAAGGCAGGCTTCTCTCCCTCCTCCTTTCTCTTACTTTAAATGTGGAATGAATTTTAAGCCACCAAGAGGGGAGGGGAGGCATCCAAATAACACCAATCTGAGACTGTAAAACTTCCAAGAAAAAAAATGGACCACATGTTCTGCTCCCCTTCATTTATGAAGTTAAACTAACATCAGGCTTGAATCCAACTAAGGAACAGAGGAGTAATTAACAGCAAAAACAACTGACAGTGGGCAGTGTTGTGGGACAAGAAAGGCCTACACACCAAGAGACTGCTGGGGAAAGGTAGGCCGAGTTTCTTTACTGACTGCAAAGGCCACTAAGTTAAGCGCTCACCTGCTTCCATTTCAGACTCCAGCTTCTGAAGTCAGGACACAGGTAATGGTATATATAGGATGCATGGCCCAAAGTCAGAATTTCAAAGGGCTTACCATCTGATGCTAATAAAATGTTCTGATTTAGAGTGGTCCCATCTGCTGAACACATAAACCAATTCTTCAACAACTGTGCCACATGTGCATAAAATATGTTAAAATTACAGAGTAAAGACCTTTAAATTGTTTTGGATATCACAGGTCACATTTCAAAATCTCAGTGTTCCAGGCTCCATCAGCCACATTCCTGTCCTGAATGTACACAGCTGGTACCCAGGCCTCTCCTTTATCAGGCCAGCTCAACTCTGAGGAGTCAAACGGGGTCCCCCTTCAGTTTTCCATAATGCCCTCTTGGAGTGATGACTATGTGCAGTGCTGAGTAATTTCTCTGACTAGAAGTTGGTCCATTTCAACTCTAGAAAGAAGGCAAGACCTTGATATTCATAGAAAAGCTAGCACCTGGAATATTGCCTGACACATCCTTTTAGCATCTATTGATTGTGACTACATGTCATGGCATTTAGAGTTCAAGTGGAATACAATGAACTTGCACTACACCTAAAACAAAAAGTATTTTAACATATTTCATGTTGTAAATAAGACAGTGTAGAACTACAAACCAGCACTCTAAAGAAAGATGCCCAATCAATGTTCCACACACAAAAAAATCTTTACAATAGATTCAAGAGTCAAATATTCTTATGAAAAATTCTAATTAGATACACAACATTGGACCTCATTGTTCTAACTCAGTTTCTGTTTCCTCCTCTACAAAATTGACTAAGACCATCACAGAGTTTATACATGAACTGAAATGACACAAGTGTTTAAATTGCTGTTTAGAAAATGATACGAACTCAAATGAAGTTACACATTATTTGCTACATCTCTTCCAGTTTCAATTACAATGAAGAAAAAATGAAGTACTTGCTACATTGTAAATAGAAAGATAGGAATGTTTCCTGCTATATAATCTGCTAGCACACCCACTCTGTTCTAATTCACAGCTATAAGCAGAACTGTTCACTTCTTAACTGGTTCAAGACAATGCAGCCCTCCTCTGGATGTGAGCAACTAGTCACTCTCATTTCTATATTAGTCCCAACCTTCAACTTGGTAGCCAAGTGGTCTTGCTAACATAAATACGTACAGGAGCTGGAGATGTGGTTCAGTTAGTATAGTGTATGCCTAGCATGCAATAAGCATGGGATCCATCCCTGGCAACATATAAACTGAGCATGGTATAAGAAGTCTGGTAAGGCAGAAGCAGGAGGATTGAGAGCCTGGGGTCATTACCAGAAGAATATGTACATAACATGTTCAAGGCCAGCCTGGGATGAGGTCGACTAGGAAGTAAACAAACAAGTACCATAAATGCTGAGTGCGACTGTTCAACTCAAGCTGCTTTGAAGGCTTCCCAGATAGAAATATATAATGGCCTACTTTTCTAGGCTACTCTTCTGCTGTGAAAAAACACTGAGTAAAAGCCACTTGGGGAGGAAATGACTTATATCGTTTACAGATAACAGTCCATTTTTGAAGGAAGCCAAGGCAAGAACCTAGAGGCAGGAACTGAAGTAGAGACCATGGAGGAATGCTGCTTACTGGCTTGCTCAGCTTGCCATAAATAAGAAATTTAAAAAGCCCCAAAAAAGAGTCTAACTTTAAAAGCTACACTCTTTAAAAAAACATTCAACAGTTTAAAAGTCCAATGTTTCTTAAAAAAAATCCAAAGTCTCTTAATTGTGGGATCCAGTAAAATAAAAAAAAAACTACCACCAACAATCACACACTTATTATTCCAAGAAGGAAGAAGTAGCACACAGTGAAAATCATATCGAAGCAAAGCCCAACATTGAGCACCATGAATCAAATCCTATAACTCAAAGCATTGCTTATAGGACTCACTCATGATTTGGCTCCAACAGGCTTGGTGAACTCCATTTCATCACCTTTGCCATCTAAAGCACACACAGCTTGTCCAGTCCACACCTGAATACCACAACTGTGGCTCCATCTTCACCAAACACCTCCCATGGCCTCTCTTGAGGAATATTAGCACCTTACCACACACTGCCAGGCTTAAGCTTCTCTCTATGATCATTCTGTGCCTTCAAATCCAATTTTACATGACAGACTCTTACACATTATCAAGTTTGGCTAGAGCCTCACAAGTAGCCTTATGATGTGACAGATTCTTACACATTTTCAAGCTCAGCCATAGTTTCAGATGGAGCCTCTTAAGACCACACTATGTGTGCTGACTTTAGAGAAAAACTTCACAGAGGGTTTCAATGCCATGATGTTGGCTTCTTGTTAATCATAGATGTGGGATTCCCGTTTGCTCTGAATATGTTTTATAACCATTGGATAAAGAATAAGGCTGTTTCGGCCAATCGCTTAAGCAAAAAAAAAAAAAGCCAGGTGGGAAATCCAAACAGAGATATGTAGAGTAGGCAGAGTCAAAAGAACATCATATACCTGCTGAAAGAGAAAGACACCCCCTGGAATCTTATCAGTAGGCCACAGCCTCGCGGTGATACACAAATTAAAAAAAATGGGTAAATTTACGATGTAAGAGATATGTAAGAGATAGTTAATAAGAGGCCTGAGTTAAGAGGTCAAACAGCATTGTAATTAATATAGTTTCTGTGTGATTATTTGGGTCTGGGCAGCCGGGAAACATAAGAGAAGCCTCCTTTTACAAATCATAGCTGTTTTTTTTCTTGCCCCAGCTGACCAGAAAACAGATACTTAATTCAAAATATCACATATTTTATATGCCTCTCTACTGTCTATCAAAAGGTATATCAGTTTTATAAGCGATGTTACACTGTGACCCAGTACTGACAAACAGACCTAATTTCATCTTCCTTCAATTTGAACACCTACCAATCATGCTATTCACACCTCATGTTTAAAAGAAGTAAGGTCTGCTGGGTGGTGGTGGCAGACACTTCAATCCAAGCACTTGGGAGGCAAAGGCAGGCAGATCTCTGTGAGTTTGAGGCCACCCTGGTCTATAGAGAAAATTACAGGACAGCCAGGGCTACACAGAAAAAACTTTTCTCAAAAAACAAGCAACCACCCAACATACATACAAAACCAACACTAAGGTCTGTCTACAGCTATTGCCTACTCTTAGGATGTACTCATTCTGAAATGTTAAAATGCTATTTGCCATACTAGGCAGTGGTGGTGCATGCCTTTAACCTCAGCATTCAGGAGGCAGAAGCAGGCAGATCTCTGTGAGTTCAAAACTAGCCTGGTCAACAGAGTGAGTTCCAGAACAGGCTATAAAGAGAAACCCTATCTCAAAAAAATAAAACAAACACAAAATAAAATGCTATTTGTCCTAGACAGGCATGCATTTAATCCTAGAGCTCAACAGGCATGTGTGTGCGTGTGTGCTCGCGCGTGTGCGTGCACATACATACATATACATACGCAGCATAGTATATACATAAGTGTGACAAGGTTTTGTAATAAAATCCTGTGGTTTATTGTTTTTTTAATGTATTTGCTCATTAAAACAGGTCTGTTTCTTCTGATGTAAATCTGTCTCTCTACAGTCATTAGTTCCCAAACTTACTAATGCTGTGAACCTTTAATACAGTACACCTCATGTTGTGGTGACACATAAACATAAAATTATTTTTATTGTAACTTCATGACTGTAATTTCGCTACTATTATGAATCATAATGTAAATCTCAGGTTTTTTCCCAATGGTCTTAGGTGGTACTTGTGAAGGGGTCATTTAAACAGCTCAAAGGAGTTGCAACCCACAGACTGAGAACCATTGCCTTAGGTTCTGGAAAAGATAGGCAGAAAAAGGTTCTAGAAAGAGTAGGCAGAATTAAGGAGATGCCATGTAGATGCTGGAGGAGAAAGACATGCCCAGGAACCTTGCCAGTAAACCATGAACCTCATGGTAATACTCAGAATGATAGAAATGGGCTAATAATTTAAGGTGTAAAGAGCTAGCTAGAAATACACTTAGTCTATTGGCCAAAAAGTATTGCAGTTAATATAGTATCTGTGGGATTATTTCGGGACTGGGCAGCTGGGAATGAACAAGCGGCCTCCGTCTACATGGGTCCTTCTACATACAGTTATCAATCAAGAAAATACTCCAAGGCTAGCCCACAGCCTGCTCAGTTGAGAGCATTTTCTAAATTCAGGGTCCTTCTTTCCAAATAACTCTACCGGATGTCAAAATAACATAAGACTAGCCAGTACACATCCTTTTCACACCTCTTCATCACTCTTCACCATGCAAGCACACATCCACACATTTCATTAATATGTTAGGTTCCCAGCAAAATACTGAACTCACTGAAGAGCTAACTCACCAGCAAAAGCAGTTTCTGTGCAAGCATAGAGACTTGAGTTTAGATCCCCAGGACCCACGTACAAAGCTGAGCATCGTTTTATACACCTATAAACTCCAGTGCTGCAGGAGGAGAATAGGAACAGAGATGGAACTTGAACAGAGTTCAGGGTTCAGTAAGAGGAAATAGGAAGGCCCTAAGTTTTCTGGCTTCTGGATATGCACACACACATACAAACACACACACATATCCATGAATGCATAAACCAGGCATTTTCATCCATATAAGCATGTGCTTAGACACAAATGAAAATGCACACACAAATTCTGTATTCATCACAACCAAGCCATTAAAGAACAGCCATCCAGAGGTGGAGGGGACACAGCTGCTCTGCCTTGACAACTGTACAAGTCCTATATAACAATGTCCTTGTTAGTGAAATTTATTGGATGACTGTTTTTCTGTCTTGCCTTACGGAGAGTAAGTGTCCTGCCATCATCAGTCACTCCACAGGATTACTTTCACAATTTTTTGCTTACTCAAATTAAAATAAACATACAATTGCTGAGAAAGGATCACACAAAACATCTATAGCCTGGGGCAATATTCATATTCAAGAAAACCCATACTCCTTTTTTATTGACTTTATTGAGCTATACATTTTTCTCTGCTCCCCTCCCTGCCTCTCCCCTCCCCTTCAACCCTCTCCCATTGTCCCCATGCTCCCAGTTTACTCAGGAGATCCTGTCTTTCACTACTTCCCATGTGATTAGATCCATATATCTCTCTCTCTCTTAGGGTCCTCGTTGTTGTCTAGGTTCTCTGGGATTGTGGAAAATCCATAGTCTTAATGGAACACTTTAGCTACTGATGACCAGTGGTTTGACGAAAGGTTTAAGAAATGCTGTCTCCAACAACCACTCTGCCTTCCTTCACTGGGCAGGTGTAATGATGCCTGGGGAAACCAACCTGAGCTACAAATCTGGTTAAGCCCAACAGAACCTTCTCGGTTCCCTTTGCCAGAAGTCAGTTGAAAACTTGGGCACTGCAATCCTTAATGCAAAACTCCAAGGCAGCAGGTTGAATACACTTGTCCTAAAGAGGTCTAGAGAAACAGACATGAGGACGGATACATTTTCTGTCTAGGGGAGATGCCAGCTTGCTTTCAATCAATCTCAATTTCCCTGCCCTCACTCCGCCTTTTTGGAATTAGACATGAAAAAAAAAAGTCGCATACTGTTACTGATAGTCGTTAATAAAAAGGAGCATCTTGAGTAGTGACAATGACAGTATGGATTTAAACAGAAGACAGAAACAGACATATCCTAGAATAGGCACTCGGTTAAATCACTTAATCAACAATGTTGAGGCCCTTCAGATCTCTGGACTTCTTTATATGAGTTACTTTGTTTTCCATTTACAAAAGATTTGTTTTTATTTACATGGATATGTGTGAGAGTGTATGTCAGACATAGGTGGGTGCTCCACAATGCCCAGAACATCAGATATTTTAGAGCTGTCGTAATGGCCATTGTTAGTTACCTTCTGTAAATGCTGGGACAGGAACCCCAGCAAGAGTGTAAGTCCCATTTAGTCACTAAGCCACTGTACCAGATCCTTGTGGATGAACAAAGTCTGAGAGGGGGTTTCTAATACAGTTGAAAGCAGACTAGCAAGCAGAATTCTCTCCAAGTAAAACTTCCATTAGATACACATCCAAGTAAAACTTCCATCAGATACACATCCAGATGCAGAGCTCTATAAATGAACATTTTTTTGTGTGAAATTGATAGCATCAGTACAAAAAGAAAAATGGCAATGTGTCACTTTAGTAAACAAAAGTAGATACCGGGTGCCCATATGTAATAGCCTTGTATGAAATGACCTCAGTGAAAGGACAGGCAGAAAACTAGAAGTAAACCAGACGTCACATTAGCATGTATCCATCATGCATACATGGTAAATAGCCCAGATGCTAGAATGTTCCTTTACATGGGGGCTGTGCTGCAGTTATCTACCAGAGTCTGTATAGTTCTGGCATCATCCTCTACCTACACTGGCAGAAACATGGATTTATGCTCACTGGTAAAGAAGAGGTGGTGATTAATTAAGTGTGGTGTGCCCTAGATCCTGAGGCATGACAAATGAATGACAATTGAACGAGAAACATTCCCCATATGCTCATGTATTTGAACATTTGGTCTGTAGTTACAGATGCTGTGTGAGGAGGTCATGGAACCTTTAAGAGGTGCAGTCTTGCTAAGTTTATCATGGTGAGGATCCATAGCCTCTTTCCACTTTCTCTTCTTTCTCTCTGCTTTTTGTGTGGATAAAATGTGACCAGCCAGCGTCCTGCTCCTGCCACCACATCATGTCTTCCATGCCACAATGGGGTCTATCCCTCTGAAGCCATAGAACAAAATAAACTCTTTCTTCCTCAAGTTGTTACTGGTCACCATATTTTATCACAGAAATAAGAAAAGTAACTAAGGGGGCTGGAGAGATGGCTCAGAGGTTAAGAGCATTGCCTGATCTTCCAAAG
>LOJH01000136.1:35580-60342 GCA_001685095.1 Ellobius talpinus | reverse complement strand
CCTGCAGGCATACAAACAGACAGAATATTGTATACATAATAAATAAATAAATATAATAGAAAAAGAAAAGTAACTAATACAGATACTGACTCTGAATATTCTCATCCTATATCCCCAGCCCCTTCTTCAAGTTACCTTCACTCCAGAGATAGGAAACAGATTATCAGAGAAAGGACACAGGCTTGCTACTAGGCAAATCTAACTCCAGAATGTATATTTCTGGGGTAGGTGCGGTGGGTGAAGGTCAGGGTTCACTTTCTTTTAGCAAATAAAAGAACTGACTAACTCTTTTCTAAGGTCTCCTTTATTGGTGAAAGGACAAATCACAGAAGGAAGCTAAGGCTCATTTTCTACCTTGTTAAATGAGGGTATTGATCTCAACCACATGCTTTTAATACTTATAAATATTTTGGGTACCTACTATGTTCCAGGCAGAGTTCCAGAAGCTAAAGAAGGGAAGAAATGTCCTCAGAAAAATACATGGGAGCTAGTCTGAGTTTAACAAGATGAACTAAAACTTAAATCCAAGTACCTTATATGATCTATGCATTAATCCAGTGTTTTTAATCCAAGTACCTTATAAGATATCTCAACATTGAAACCCAAGTGTTCTTAGATAAAGTATTGATGGAGAAAGACAATCTATAAGCATAAATGAATTTTAGGACAAAAAGTTCATCCAACCTATGTCTTGAATCAGAATGTTATATGAAAGTAGCAAAGAGAAGGAGTGTCCAAAACGTATCTCCAAGTCTGCCCAGCTTTGAGACTAGCAACTTTTATACTATTTCTTCCTCATACTTCTGCCAAAGAAACGTGAAAGTCAGAAACTCTCTGGGGTTACTTTCTGATTGAATTTCCATCCCATTATTTTCAACTTTTTCAGATTTCTCTTAAATACCTCTGTAAAAGATTGAATTTATTATATGTATGTAGGTAGGTAGGTAGTAGGTAAGTGTGTGTGTGTATGCGTAAGTGTGTGCAAATGTATTCAGGTGTCAGAAAAAGTGCTCAAGCCACAGGAACTAGAATCACAGGTGATTTGTGGGTCCCTTAATAGGGGCACTGGCCAAGCAGCCGAGAGTGTACATCTGCTCTTGCAGAAGACTTGAGGCTCCATATGACAGTTCCTTAGTGGAATCCATCACCCTCTTCTGGGCTCACTGTCTGTTTCACTCTCTTGTATACAGTACACACACCAACACCCACCAAACCTCACACACACACACACACACACACACACACACACTCCTTAAAAAAAAAGTTAAATTCACTATGTCTTTCTGAATATGGTTTTACCCTTTCCTTACTAAAGCAAATACAAATCCACTCAGTTTTCATAGTGAGTTGGAATGGAGGGAACATGAGCATTATTGGTACCTGTGACTCAGGGCTGACCTTATCTCTATATCTTCCATAAGGTTATGTCAGAGTGGAGTCACTCATAAAAGGGATTTTATTAATTTCAGTGACATACTGCTGACTGCAGGAACACATCAGCTGAAAACTACTCAGTCTCACCTCTCTCAAGTCTCTTTTCAGTTTAAATACCACTATGGTCCATGCTAAGAACAAACAGGTATGTTCTGTCTCCTTCCCCTTCAGTACTGTCATCATTAGAAGTTATATCTTAATCTCAACCAAGAACAAACATCTGGCAGAGGACAGACATCTACATAAGGAAGGTAACAAAGTTATAACCAGAGTGGAAAAATAAAAACATTCTGAAGGACTGCCTTGAAGATAGCTTTAACAAAAATAAAAATGAACCCCGAGTCTTGATAAGCAGCACCACGGAACTTTTCTTCTCCACTTGTTCATAAAGAGATCTTGGAAAACTCAGAGAGAAATCCGGCTTAAGCCCAAACATAAGACATCTACACCATGCCCTGCTGTCCTAGTGTCATTTCTACTGCTGTGACAAACACCCTGACCCAAAGCAACCCTGGGATAGAAAGGTTTATCTGATTACAATTCCAGGTTATAGATGATCCATGACAAGCAAGGTCATAGAGGTGTTTGGTCACACCACCTCCACAGTCAATGGGCCCATACTGTCTGTTGCTTACCTCTTCAGTGAACATTCACTTGTACACAGTTCAGGGACCAGCCCAGAAAACTACCACACACAGTCAATGTGGACTTCCATTTCAAGTGCCAGTCAACAGGCAAGTAGACATGCTGAGCTGATCTAGAAGACTCTACACTGAGAATCCCCTCTGTGGTGACTCCAGGTCGTATCAATTTGACATTGAAAGTTAGCCAGCACATCTGACTATCACCTCAGCAGATACTGATGAGTTCATAATGCCTTTCTGTATGGAGTGCATTGCCTCTTTAGGGCTTACACTTGTTCTGAAATAGCCCTCCCAAGAATTCAAATGAAACTCAAAATTTATTTCTTCTCCATTAAAAAAAATAAAAAACACTTGCCTGACAGATTACAGTGACTCTCTATGCTTCAGAAGTGAGGAGTCCATTCTGTACGGGTTGCAAGCATTCTTTATAATGTAGAACTCTACCTTGAACTTCTTTCTCATCTATCAAACTATATTCTCCTATATAAAGAAAAGCTCATTTTCTTCTATGATGAGGTTGTATGCAAAACTATAATGATTTTTGGGCTCTGCTACACCTAGCATCAAACCACCCATGTGGGCAATGAGTATTCTTCCCTCCCTTCCTTTACAGATTTTTGTCTGAAAAAACTTATAAGAGGCCCTGTGTTTTCTGGGTATGTATGTGTATATGAGTGTGTTTACTGTATAGGTACATGTATAGATATGTAGGTCTGTGTGCACATATGGCATATGAAGGCATCCTTGGGTGCTGTCCACCTTGCTCTTTGTCTTTTTGGAGGGGGATACAGGGTCTCTCATTGGCCTGGATTTCATCAGTTCAGCTAGGCTAGCTAGTCAATGAGCCACAGGACTCTCCTTGTCTATATCTCCCCAGAGCTCAGATTACAAGAATGCATCCTCATGCCCGGGATTTCACATGGGTTCTGGGTGGTCAGACGACATTCTCAGGCTTCCAGAGAAAGCGCTTTAGTGACTGAACCATCACTCAGTCACTCCTTGTTTTCCCTTTTCTCAGATTTTTAGGACACATAAATTCAAATTCTTTTCCAGCCACCACTAAATAAGCCTTCCAACACCTAAAGCGCAGGTTTAATCAGCCAAGCTTCTGCTGCCAGGCAGAGCCATCCTAACACAACACAGAAGGCCGGGGTGATCGCCAAGCTTCTGTCTTATCCTCAGGAATTAGCGCCCCAGCCAATGCGCATGCAGTCGGTTATTACCAATTTTTTCTTGTTGTTTTGAAGGAGGCGGGCAAAAGAACAACCCCTTGTAAACAGAAAAGCACAGGCACCGGCCAAGAGCCAGTGCCATCTGCTAATGTGAGCAGAATCAAAGCTGAAGAGAAAAGGTTGGCGACGAGGCACTTGGGATGCTCTTCAATCATCTGCTCTCATTATTTTGCTCCCCATTTCTGTTTAACAATCTGAATGAATGATAGAAACACACATCTCTGCTCAACCAGAAAGATGAAGGCAGAATACAGAATCCAATCATTTCTCTCTCTGCTGCAGCTTCATTCCAAACAGTGCCGCCCCACAGCGGTTAACTAAAGAGATAAACGTCCTCCTCTGCAGTGAGGGGCTCTGAAGGTGTGTCCCATCTTTCAATTTGTGTATGAATTTAATTTGTACAGCATCTTTTCTAGTAATGACTCACCTCTCTCTTCAGAAGAGCACTTACCTCGCAGAGCTGCATACAGGTAGAAGATAGGATGCAGCACGACTTAAAGACCTTGTGACATGAGGTACCAAGCCCTATGATCCAACACTGTATCCCTCTTCTAGCGATGCTGCTATGCCATTCTTTACAGCTACACTGATCATCCTATTTGCAGTGTCCGATAACACTGAATAGAACTACACTTCTCTGTGCGGAGAATTATGTCAGGGACCTCATTTTAAAAGCAGGAATTTATTCCAATGGGCTCTACATGGCAAGAATTATTTAAGCACCACATGGATCCTGCTGCTTATTTATGTGCAATTTTGTCTGTAGGAACACTATATAAATTCAGTAAACTGAACCCTGTTGACTTGCACTGGGTCTGAATATCCAACACATTTGTTCAAAGTACCCTCTCTATTGACTGCAGTTAAGCAGCTCCTGGTGTTAAGCTGTCTCCCCCCAGGATTCATTTAGCCGTCCCCACCAACTCACATGACTCACAAGCTGTAACCTTTCGGATGTTCAATTCCACAAGTAACCATGAGGTATCTTTCAATATAAGGCTGTAACATACTACATTTTATTGCCCCTTTCTTAGGGAATGAACGCATATAAAACTGTATGACTATTTTCAATATGGTTTTTGGTTTTTTCACGTATGAAGTTTTACATGATGATATACAAATCAAAAGTCCAAGAAACATGAACTATTTCAAGAAAGGGCGTGAAATAGTCAACCATGTGTTACACATAAAAATGTTAAAGTCTTCTATAACCAACATTCTAGGTTAAAGTAAGTTTTATATGAAAAAAATAACGAATTCATACAATATTTCAGTATTAGGTCTGCTATACTGGTTATCATCTAAAGATGCCCCCCTCCACTTCCACAGTTTATTTCACCTTTGAAATGCCCACTCACCCACAGTACCCCCTCTACTAAGTACCACGAGTTCAGATAGGAAGTCTGTTTTGGATATTGTGACGGTCAGTCTTGTCTACTGGAGGAGATCTACAACCACAAGGAAATAGATCTCTGGGCATTTCTGTGAAGGATTTCTCTACATTAGGTTAAATGGCACAGGAAAACCTACCCTGACTGAGGGCAGCACCATCCTGTGGGACGGAGTCCTGAAGTGTATAGAAAAGAGAAAACAAGCTAAGCACTAGTATCCGGCTCTATGTTTTCTTACTGTGGACCCCCGTAACCAGTTTCTTCACACTCCTTCATCCTGATTTCCCTGCAGAGCGGACTATATCTCCAGGAACTGTAAACCATAGTAAAAACCTCCTTGCCTTTAATTACCAGGTATTTTTGACACAACAATGAGACAAGTAACTAATGCAGGTACTATTACACCCAACACCCAAAATACCTCCTGATGTACATCAGCAAGCACCCCCAACAACATGCAGAGAAACATGCAAACGCGGCATGGCTCTCTCGACCACAAGGATGAAATCAACCTTTGACACAGAGCCAGATCTATCTTCAAGTAACTTTCACAAATGTATGAGAACTATGAAATCCATTTGAGCTCATTTTGTACAGTGGCTTCCTGGCACACATTTCCTCATGAGGACCTTTCAGAATTATAAGAAATTCTTTTCAAAAAGTGATTTTACTACTTGACGTGGATGTGTTCCACATTATCCTCCTTTCTTCAGAGAAAGCCAATCATTTCTCTCCAACAATGGCACCTGTTAACAATGGCTCTTAAAAACAATGTCAAGTCGGAGGCAATGGCAATGAGTAAGAGCACATGTCTGCAAGAATAAGGACCCTACTTAGAATTCCAAGAGCTGAAATGAAAAACCTGAGAATGGCTGTATGCCTAAAACCCTAGTATTGGAGGATAGAGACAAGTAGGTCCTGAGAGCTTTCCCATCAGACCACCTAGCCAAAAATGTTCAAGGAGAAGTTCATTAAGGCTCAGAGAAAGACCTTGTCCCAAGGCAATAAAGGAAACGAGCACCCAAGTCCTACTCTAGCCATGGCATGCATGCTCACAGGCACATGCACCTGGACATTATGAACATGAATCAAAAACCGAATTCAAAAGTAATCATGGGAGCTGGAGAGATGACGGCTCAGTGGTTACGAGAACTGGCTGCTCTCCTAGGGGTCCAGAGTTCAATTCCCAACAACCACATGGTGGCTCACAGCCATTTATACTGGGAACTGATACCTTCTTTTGGCATAAAGGCATACATGCAGATAGAGCACTCATATACAATAAATTAAATAAAAATGAAACAAAACACATTTTGTAGAAAAAAGCACTCATGGCTGAAAACACAGAATTTATGAACACAAACGATAAAGTGTTTCACTTTGAAACCTCTGAAAAATCACAGAATGTTAAATTGCTTCAACACAACAATTCACTCAAAGCCACCCATATATGTGGGTCAGTAATAAACCTAATGTATCAAGTTGATTCTCTTTCTCACTGAGTTTCACAAAAAGAGCTCAGAATGTTATTCTATAGGTGCCTAGACATCAACAGGATTCAGGGCAAAATTCAATGGTTCCAAGGCATACTGAGATGGCCCATTTAAGTTTATAACAAAATGAACATTTTCACTATAATACGAAAAGGTGTGTGCATCCCAAAGTACATGTTAATGTGATATACAACATTAAGGTTTAGAAAAAAAGCAATGCTCATTTTTTGGTGAGACACCACCAGGCTTTGGCCCTGGAGCTCATGATACTCCTACCTCAACGTCCTAAATGCTGGGATTTCAGGCATGTGTCAGCACATCTAGACTTATTCTTGATCTTAGCATCTCCTGCCTCCCCATACCTTTATTTTTTTATTTCTTAAAGATAGAGGTACTCAATCCAATTATGCATACAAGTATGTGTCTGTGTGAGTTTACGTATACCAGATGCATTTAGGTAGGTGCCCAGAGAATTCAGAAAAGGGCGCTGGATATCCTAAGCTAAAGACTCAGGTGTTCCTGAGCCTCCTGAAAGGTGTGCTAAAAACTGAACTCTGGTTGACTACCAGAGCAGCAAGAGCTTTTAACTGCTAATCCTTCTCTTCAGTCTCATCTCCATATTTCTATTAACCATTCGTCAAAAAATAAGGGTGACATCAGCTGTGTCACAGGTGCTAGCAAAGACTGAATGAGGCCAGCTCAGAGCTTTAATTTCAGAAATTGAGAAGCATCTCACCAGAGCGGCAGCTTAGCTTTCAAGAATAATAGAGCAGCTAACAGAAACACTAGACAAACCTAACAATATATCAATGTTCATTTAAACTGTGGCAAGGTAAGACTATACACCAGTATTTCTATTACATCATCAAGGTTATTTTATTGAAACACCAACTTGACAAATCAAAATTTAGACTGCAAATACCAATTTAGTAAATTTGGTAATGGTTGGTTGAGGGAATGAATATTTTTACTCACAGGAACTACAACAGTTCCTTTGTGGGTAAACAGGCTTCATTTTGGTGACACTCTTACTAGTAACTGAATCCTAACAAATGTAGCAGGCAAAGGATTTATTAAAGATAGATATAGGCCAGTAACAGGGTTTGACTTAGCAGGAAGAGATATTTACTGTACAACCTTTGCCAATGGATTTACAAGGAATCCATCTATAAGTAAAAGGAAAGAACTAACTCCACAAGGCAATTCTTTCACACAAACACATATACACACTTCACTACACACACTACACCACATACACATACACATCCACACACTATACTATCCACACAAACTACACCACTACCACACACTACCACTACACAAACACACACCCACCAACACATCATATCATGTATCTACCATACACACACATACATGCTAGAAATCTACCACTGCCATTCATCACACACACATCACCACACATCACACAACCACCACCACCCACATATCATACACATGCAAACTATAATACCACACATATACATCACACACTATATCACTACTACACACAACCACTACACACACATCCGTCATCATCACACATCACGCATCCACCACCACACACCTCATAAATCCACCACTAAACACACATACCTTACATATTCGCCACTTCTACATATCACACAACACACACACAATACCACCAAACCAAGCACAGTATAGCCCTCCCACATCATAAGCATCTGCACACAACATAACAATAAAAACATACTGCATTCAAATTAAAGTTTTTTTTTTAGTTCCAATGTAAGGAATCTCTATTCTAAACAACCATGATGTAACTCTGCAGAGGAATGAAGGAAAAGGAAGTGATGGGAAGGGTGAGGGAGAAAAAAATGAACTTGTCCATATCAGCATTGGCAATGGGGAGAAGAATATCTACAGGAGATTTCTAAACCCCTCCCTTCTGCCCTTTGTCTTCTCTAAGAGCAAGGCACTAACACTTCCTAGTAGACCCCGGCCACAGGCCAGACCTTACAGCCCTCTGGCTTCAATCTTTGCTCCCCAAAGCTCTACAAGGAAGTCCTTACCCTGCATAATCTGCACGGGTGTCTCTTTCTTCTCCTTAATGGACTTGACCCACTTGGACCTGGCCTTCAGCAACCCTAAGAGAGGAATAGAGTGGCAAAGGAGGGCTCTTTAACAGTATCCCTCCCAATGGCTGAAGGAATTTAAAGATCCAGAGTTCTTACCTACCCTGATTTTTGTCACACAGAGCATCCAACACCCTCTATTCAACAGATAAAACAGTAGCACCCTTGATCAGGTGAGAGGCTGTCACCATGAGAATTTAGAGTCGCTCCTCACAACTGAAAATTAAAAATTGACATGAGGTCTGCGGGAATAGCTCACTTGGTAGAATGATTCCTAGCATACACAAAGTGCCAGTCTTCCTCCCAAGCTATACAGCACACCAGCAATCCTATTACTTAAGAGGTAGAGGTAAGAATTCAAGGTCATTTTCAGCTACAGACTTTGAAGCTAGCTAGTATATTGTGTACAAACACATACACTAAACAAAAACCTGGCATGTGTTGTGTAGAGCTTTCCTTCCTTCAGCAAGATTTGTTCCACACTTGTGTTTCTGAACTCCTCTGCCAGAGAAAAGAACACCAAGGGACAAGTTAACAGACCTTTAAGTTACTATACACAGAAGGGGGTCAATAAGATGGCTTAATAGATACAAGCCTGGTGACCTGAGGGATATCCTTGGAATCTATTGAGGGAAGAACTGACTGCACACAGAATTCACATTTGAACATGTATGTCACACTTGCAATAATAAAATTTCCTTTTCCAAATATACAAAAGCAAAGGAATGTCTGGAGAGCTGTATGGCTTCCTAAGATGCTCCCAAAAATTTCCAAATAGATTGGGGAGGGGGGCAAACATGATCATGTCAGCTATCTGACATATTGTGGGGAATTTTTGCAATAGAGAAAAAACAAACTGTGGACAACCACTGTATTAGTTAGGGTTACTATAGTTGTGATGAAACACCATGACCAAAGCAACCTGAAGAATAAAGGGTTTATTCTGCTTACAATTTCGCATCACAGGTAATCATGAAAGGAAGTCAGGACAGGAACTTGAGCAAGGCAGGAGCTGATGCACAGGTCATGGAGGGATGCTGTTTACTGGTTGACTTTTCATGGCTTGCTCAGCCTGCTTTCTTATAAAACCCAGAACCAACAGCCCAGGAATGGCACCATTCACAATGGCCAGTTCCTTTCACATCAATTACTAAGAAAATGCCGTACCAGTTTCCTGCAGCTGGAACTTATAGAATCATTTTTGAAATTATGTTCCCTCCTCTCAGATGACTTTAGCTTATATCAAGTTCACACAAACTATCCAGAAAAATAACCAAATAAAAATGTACAGAAAAGCCACCGGGGTGATTCCAGTGATGGCAGCAGATCAGTGTATGTAAAATCATGGGTCCTGACACAGGATGCCTTGCGGAGAGGGTACCACCAAGTGAGAGAAAGACTGACCTGCAGACCATCCCCTGAGTACTAAGCATCTCAGAATGCACAGGAAGATATAGGAAGCTGTGAGTCAGGAGGAGAAAACCTTCTCAAAGATGTCCTCAACAATTCCGGTGGGTATCTATTTCTATTTCTCTTCTGTGCATTCACGACAGCAAAAATCTTCCATTCAAATTAGAGTGCAGTAAACCATTAAGTCAGCATTCAACAGGTTTAATTACCATGTAAATGAAAGAAATTATTATTCATTTGTGACATTTATTTCAGACCCAACACTGGCAGCTTTTATAAGAGCAAAACTCAGCAAGGGAAGAGAAGCACAAAACCTAAGGTCTATGATTACAGGTGAATTTCTCTGTCAGACATTAGAGAGTCTAAAACAAAAAGTTTCTGTCTGCCTCTTGAGAAAAAGCACTTGATTCTCTAAATCCCTAGACACAGGACCAGACTCCAAAAGGTGTTCCACTGCTAAGAACTCCAGTGACAGAGCTACTTATAGAGGCCAGAAAGCCAGGCACACACACTGTGTCTTTGAAGTCCCTGAACTCTGTAAATGATCCCAGCAGTCAGAACCTACAAGGTAATTTTGGACACAGTACAGTGTGAGAGATAAAAAGCCCATCGATAATATCAGGCCAACCCAACAATGGCTCTCTTGTAAATTACAGAATTTAAACATTTCTCAACAAGAAGAAAATGAGTGTGTACGTGTATGCTCTCTCTCCCTCCCACTCTCTCTCTTCTACTCTCTCCCACCTCTCTTCTCCCCTCTTTCTCTCTCCCTCCCTTCTCTCCCCCCTCATCTTCTCCCCCATCCCCACTCTCCCTCTCTTTCTCTCATCACATTTGTTTTTTTTCTTTTTTTGTGTGCCCACCTGCTGCAACCGACTGCAGGAGCCTGGGCCGGAGGAGCTTGCTGGAGATGGGGAGCACTGACTGACACATCAGCAGGGTACTCACTGGGAGATAATCTGCTACCTCCAGTGTTAAGGAGTCTGATTTTGTCAGAATCCAGGCATTACGTGCTATGATCCCATTGCACTGTTCTAAGATCTTCAAAGAAGATCTCTGAACACA
Source organism: Ellobius talpinus (assembly GCA_001685095.1). Taxonomy (NCBI): domain Eukaryota; kingdom Metazoa; phylum Chordata; class Mammalia; order Rodentia; family Cricetidae; genus Ellobius; species Ellobius talpinus. The sequence goes on along the minus strand of LOJH01000136.1, from coordinate 49,580 downwards.
TTAAACTGTCTAAACAAAACACATCTTGTTCTTACTCTACCACATTCCTAGAGATACTTGGGGACACGCTGATATTATTGGAGGCCGTTAATCTCAAATCTTTCACTAAACCTCCAACAGCTAGCATTTAATTACCACAAATACAACAAAGGATAGAAATCGGCAGCAACAACCTCCATTTATTTTAAAACCTGAGACCACACAAGTTGGTGTTGAGAAATTGTTCTTGGGGAGTTCAGGCTGACTTAAGGACAAAGTACTATTCTGTGAAATTATGGCAAGGATGCCACAGTGACAATGGGGAGGGCTACTTATGAACCATGTAGGTCAATCTGATACGTGAGAGTATAGAAAAACCACCCTAAGATAGGACTAGAGAGATGGCTAATCTATTAAGAACAAGCATTGTTCTTTTAGGGAACCTGACTTCAGTTCCCAGCACCCATGTTAGAAAGCTCAAAGCTGCCTATAACTCCAGATCCAGGGTATCCAATGCCCTCTTCTGCCTTCCATGGACACCTGCACTCATGTGCACACACCCACATGGACACAACTAAAAATAAGATAAAAACTGTTTAAAAAACCAAAAAACAAAAAAAACTTGAGAATCAACACAGCCGCTTCAAATTTTCTGTTAGTATTAGTTTCAGTGCTCTGAATTTCCATTAGGAAGAATCTAACTTTTCTTGTAAAACATAAAGGAAATAATCTAAGAAACACCTACATTCAAACGCTCAAGCCCAGTGGTAGGGATATGACTCAATGGATAAAGTATCAGAGTTTGTATTCCCAGAACCTATATAAAGCTAGATGTTGTAGCACATGTCTGTAATTCCAGCACTGCTAAGGTAAAATGGGAGGTGGAGACAAAGAATACTCTGAACTCATGAACCTGCTAGCTTTGCAAACATGGTAGTGGTGAGAACCTGCCTGAAGTCAGGTGGAAGCTAAGGACCAATACCCAAAGCTGTGTTCTGATCTCCACAAATACACTGTAATACTTGTATATCTGCATTCACAGATACAGATGTAGACATAGACACAGTATGTGACTGAAGCAACATTTTGTTCTTGGATTACCACTGTACTGCTATTTAAAATAACAATATTATTTACAAAAACCAATAGTATTAATAGAAGCATATACATATAACCCTCATCTGTTTGTTATAAAGCTGAGGCAAAAACCCAGGATGTTGAACATGTTAGCAAGGGAGGTGTGTGTGTGTGTGTGTGTGTGTGTGTGTGTATGTGTGTATGTGTGGTGTACGTGTTAATACTTAGCTGAGAGTCAGAAATGAGAGCCAAAATTGGTATTCTGTTAATATTCTATTCCATCACCAGATTCACTGATATCTTGGCTTCCAAGCACAAGCATGTTCAGCACAGAAATATCAGGTCTTTTAATTCTCCCAGCATACCCCCTAAGCTCTAAACAAGGGTCATGAATACAGTCTTCACAAGTAAGCTTTTTTTCCAGGCCTGAAGCAGTTAGCTTTGTGATTTTTTTTTCTTCAACATGCCAACCTGGTTCTTGAATTCTTTAAAGTTTCTGCTTTCCTCAAGGTTATTCTTTCAAGTTTTATCTGGCTTCTGACTCTGCCAAGAGGAAGCTATCACTATGTTATTCTGCATCAGGTCTTCAGGGAAATCAACTTATAGCTCTTGCCTTTAGGAACTGGAAAATAATTAGAAACCTGAAAGATACATAATTTTTAAAATATATTATTGTTATTTCCTTTTCTCTACCTTTTGTTCATGGAATGCTGTAGGATGAACCCCAGCAATTTGGAAAGGGGTGTGGAAAGTCAAGAATTACTTCAATAAAAGGCATAGTTGTTACAAAGATTCAACCAGTCCCAAAGTCTCACTGCAGAGGAGAGCAGAGAATTCTGGTTAGGTCTAAGAACTTGTCCCTGTGGTGGTTACAGAATGTTAGCCCTCTATGTTTTTACACCACAAGAAGCCAAGACAGGAACATAGTTCTGAGAGAGAAAGAAAAGCTCATTGCTTAACACGGAGCCTTTGAAACTGAGGTGACCTAATTTGATATCAAATCTCCCCTAAAGGCTCATGATCTGAAGGCCTGCTCCCCAGTCAGTGACTCTACAGCAACTGGATCATGAAGATTCCAAGTCCATCCAGAGTCACACATGGATTAATTCAAAGCAGCATGGACCACTCAGATGCTACATGGAGGAAGAGGATCAAAGGGGACACAACCTTAAAAGGTTTGTTGTGTCCCTGCTCTCTCTTTTTCTCTCCCTTCTTTCTGGTCACAAGGCAGTCGGTCACTTTGTCATGACTTTGTACTATGAAGTACTACAAGCCACTGGCCTAGATACAACAATCAAGGCATTATAGGCACAACTTTTGAAACCATGAGACAAAATAAATCCTCCCTCCATTTTGATTATTTTTCACAGATATAAAATTACAATGTAGCATGAGGGCCTGCTTATTGGTGTTTCCTGTCCTGCCCAGTTTCCACAGCTGTTAAGTCCCAAAGAATCACACAGAAGTTTACATAAGTTATAAACTAATTGGCCCATTAGCTCAAGCTTCATAGTAGCTCTTATAACGTACATTAACCCATTATTCTTATCTATGTTAGCCACATGGCTCCGTACCTTTTTCAGCAGGACAGGTCACATCTTCCTTCTGCTATGTCTGGGCAGGACTGCGGGAAGAGCTTCCTTCTTCCCAGAATACTCCTGTTCTCATTGGCCCATCTCTGCTTCCTGTCTAGTTTTCCTGCCTATACTACCTGCCTGGCTACCAGCCAATCAGCGTTTATTTAAAATATAATTGACAGAATATAGAATTTTCCTGTGCCATTACAAAGACAGAAAGGTGACAAGTAGTCCTTTAGATTGATAAAGATATACATCACATGTATACATATACATGTATAAAAAACAGAGGGGAAGGGAGATTCTAGTTCTACTCTATTAGATTCCTAAGCCCTGCTTCTTGCATCTCGGATGATAGCTTAATAATTATTGTTAATAGTTTGCAATATCAAAGTGAAGTAGCATATTAACATATTGTGTAAATTCTACAGAAAAAGAGTTATTTGAGCTATAAGGAAAACCCACAGGAGCCATGACATGCAGCACAGAAACATTAGAATGGGGTAGGGGTAAGCACAAACAGGAAGATATCAAAGTACACACAACTGAAGATAAATGCAAGTAAGTACTGGAAAGAAACATTAGCTAAAGGGAGTACTATCACCAAGACAGTACCAGCATTCCTAGTGAAGACACAAAAATCAGTATAGAGTGGAAGGAAAGGCTCAGGTTTGGTTCTGCCAGCAGCTTCCAGCAGAGTCAATGCACTGGTAACCGATGTCTCAGTTTAGGCTACTAATATTCAAAGTGATTCCAATTGCTTTTCAGTGCTCAAACTGTTACACAGATTTTCCTTACAACTCTAGAATTAGGCAGCAGGTTAAAAACCCTTCCCTTGCTCCTTGCTGAAGGACAGGGCCTGTAATGAAGCTCCCAAATACAAGCGTGATTCTGATTAGAGTGCCCAAATTATACCCCTTCCCTTAAAATTCGCTATAAAGGCTCACTTCTGTCAGAGTGTAACTCACCTGGCTTCAACACTACATAAGCTAATGACTGAGCCATTGTTCTATCACAAGTCAGGAGCCCTACCTGCCTCTGGACCCTTATGAGACTCACTGAGTAGAGAAGTGGCTAATGGGTAGCTTCACAGGAACAAACTCAGTTGTGCACATTTTCGTCATTTTTTTCTGGAGGTGGTGGCTCCCACTGCTTTCCACCACTCCCCTGTCGCTAACATTCACATCCAGCCTATGTGCCACATGCACTACAGAGCCAANAAAAACCTGCCTGAGGCAGGAGGGGGAGAAGAAACAGCATACAAAGCCTTCCCTGTTCTTTTGAATCTTTTTTAGACAAATACAAAAGGAGAGGAAGGCACAGCTGAGCATTTTATCCTGGTGTTAAACACTACTTAAGTCTCCTGAGAGGAAAGGAATGCATTCCCTTTAGAATTCGCAGTGCTAAACTACTCAGTGTTCCTGAAAGATAATCTAACAGAGCAATCAGCAAGAAAAAGCACAGAGCAAGATGCTTGCTCTCAACTGCTGAGACTCCAGTTTCGTTCCTTGCAGAGAAAAAGCAAGACAAATGTTCTTAGGGACCTGGCCTCATAAGGCCACATCCAAGGATGAATTCAATAAATTTAATTCAGTTAATATTCTGAAAGGCATGCCATGTACCACAAATACGACAGCAGGAAATCAGGGAAAGAGGAAACTCTTTTTCCTCAAGGAAAACACATTCTGAACGGAAGACAACATCAACATAAAGCAGGACCAGCAGGGATAACAAGACAACACTGTAACCAGACACACAAGACACAAGACAGAAACTTCCACTCCTGAGTACCAGGGGCTAGCTTCAGCCACCCCTGCAGTCCTGTCCTCATCAGCCAAGAACAGAGCTGAATAAGGGTGAAGGGCAGAGAAAGGGAACTTAATGTGTGTTGACTGGGAAAAAGGCTGAGTAAAGGGGTTTGGTAACCCCAACTTCATCTCTAAGGCTCTGACATGAGCTTTAGGTTTAGATTAAAAAAAATAATAGGGCAGAGAGAGCTTAAGCAGTCTTGGGTCATGCTCATAAACCCCTGTATCCACTCCTCTCAGATCGACCCATTTCCTTCCCTACAAACCCAACCTTGTCTTTGAATTTAAAAAAAAAAGTCCAGTTTGTGCTCTTTATCTACTCGTGGATGTGTGTGCACCCGCAGGACAGTGATAGACCCCCTCCCACGCCCCCAGGGGACAAACCCATTAGGAAAACTGACTCCTTCAAACAGCTATCACTGGGCCAGTAATTCCTCAGGTCAGGATGGGACTTTGTGCCCATCTCCCTGCTGCTTTTTGGGATTCAGCCTCTCTTGTGATAGAGAGCTGACAGAGCCATAAAGCATTTATATGCTGAAATGACTCAATTTAAAGGACGAAGAATATTTTACAGCATAGACAAATTTGTGAAGTCTGAAAACAACAGTTCAACTATACTAACAAACGAATAAAAGTGGAGGAAACAAGGAACGCCCACGTTCCACAGCTGCTCAAAGGAGAACCCTGGATTCGCACACATGACCCACAGTTTGTGTTTCAGCAGCTTATATTTCTTTGCCTATCCCCAGTTGATGTAGTCACAAAAATATACCGCTTCATTTGAATGGAAGAAGCAAAATAAAATTACATAAAATATTACTAATAGTTTAAATACAGTCATCATAATTGTGCAAATTGCCCAGACCTAGTGTGTAAATCAATTTCAAATTAATTCTGAACTTTAAGGTTGAGTTGGAACATCACAGTGGATAGAGAGATACAGTATAAGGTTCCAAAGGAGATGGGAATTAGCGTTTGATAGCACTTAACCTCCAAGAAGTTTTTAAACAAAGCACATTTTCTTCTCCCTAATCTGAAGCCTCATACTACACTGAGGATAAGGAGATTAAATGTATTGTTTCCACTACTACCATCTTTCTGGCTGAGATCGTTAACATTTGAAAGCAAATCCAAAATGAGTGACTCTAATTTAAGTCTAATTTAAGGCACCCAGAATGGCTGATAATTCGGCTTCCATTCCCCAGAACCCATGTGATGGTAGGAAAGAATCAATTCCTGGATCCCACACACACACACGTGTACCATGCAAACAGGAGTGAATGCACACACAGGGAATAAATAAATGTAAAAGATGATCTGAAAAACAAAAACTTTCAAAAAAAGAAGATGCTGTTTCTCAGGTTCTATATCTAGATGGAATAGGAACAGAGGGGTATTTTAGAAGCCTATGTCTATGTGATTGATGATAGGATTCATACAAAGTAAGGTAAATTTAAAATGGTAGCGCTTCCGGAACAGTTTTGCAAGTATGACTGACATTTCTGTTTGAAGCAGATAAAGCTCATAATCGAAGACAATCAGCAACTAAAGTCCTGTGCAATGCAAACACAATCAGAATATTTCATCGCTAGCTAAAAGAGGGTGACTCTTGCTCCTCTTGCTCTTCTTCCTCCCAGCACTTAGGAGGGGGAATTAGAAAGTGCAACACCACACCTGCTTTAACAATCACCTCTTCCTCTGCCTGGTGTATCAGAAGGATCTTCTGCTTCCAGGAAAGTAAACACATTTACCATTTGATTCTGAAAGGGGGGGGGAGAAAACAGGCTATGTGACCGTTAATCTTTGCTGTCAATTCGATAGGGTTTACAATCACCTTCGAGCATATCTATAAGGGTGTTTCCAGAGAGTGAAAGCCTACCCCAAATGTGGGTGGACCCATTCCAATGGAGATTCCATAAAATGAGAAACCAAGCCAAGCACCATTATTCTTCTCCCTCTGAATCCTGACTGGGAGCAACTGTGACCACCTGCCTCACACTCCTGCTGCATTGCCATGCCCACCATGTCGGACTGGATCCTCAAGCCGCAAGCTAAAATAAATCCTTTCTTCCCTACATTGCTTCTGTCCTAACCAGGAGAAAATAACTAATACAGATTTGGAAACTAGAGATGCAATTAACATAACTGAGTGATCCCTTGCCCTTGAATTGGGGGTGGGGCTCAAAGAACAAGACTCCAAACTGAAAGAAAACAAACCCAAGTGCAGAAATGTCTGCAACACGCACACACATGAAAAATTTGCTTTTGTCTCTAACAGCCTAGGCTCCAGCATTATTCAGTATTTACAAACCATTATATGCTACACAGCTATCCTCCAGCCAAAGAAAGAGAACCAGGGTCTGCCTAGAGCTGTGGCACACATGACTGTAACCAAGGTGAAGAATGTCAAGCTAGACTCCAACTTCCTGTAATTGTCCCCATGTCTTACAGACAACTGTCATAGAAAGAAATGCAAGGTTTAGATAATAACAAGTTGTTGCTGTTTTTTAACCGTGTTTTTTGTTTTTGTTTTTCTTTCTAAGATAGGGTTTCTCTGTACAGCCTTAACTATCTTGGAACTCACTCTGTGGACCAAGACCAGGTGGGCCTTGTACTCACAGAGTCTTCTGCCTCTGTCTCCCAAGATATGGGCTGCGATACCTGGCAATATTCAATCTTAAACTTAAAACACCTAAAATATCCAGGTTTTAGTAAAATCTCTCTTTACACCAAAATACAGGGAAAAATATGTTTTTTCCTTTCACTCTGAAAAGCAACCAGTAGGCGTAAACCCTGGATTAGAAGAGGACCAATGATGTCTTCTCAGGACTTTAAAGCACAGCCAAAGAGCCTGCCTGACTTCACTCTGAAAGCAGGAGCCACTAGGCTGTGTTGTTAAAAGTAAGTTCCTATTTACTGTAAGAGCTGAGTTTCTTTGGCTCCTGGAACCTTAATTTCCCCTTACCCATGACCCTGACTAGTTTTTGAGAACACCCTTACTATCCCTAGTCACATGGTGACCACATGATTTTTTTTGAGATTTTTTTTCTGTATTTCCTTATTGCTCCATCATCTCTCTTCCGTACAACTACTCATGATTTTATTCCTTAAAAAGGTGCCTAAAAATGGATTTCAGAGCTATTCTCTTTAACCCATCTTAGAAGGCAGTTACTAGCCATCTCTTGGTTGCACCCCAGTAAAAATCAAGCTGCTTCAAATTTGGCTCAAATTGTGCTACTGGTCTTATTCTTGCTGTTGAGATTAACAAACACACCATAAAATATTTCAGGGAACAATTACAAACACATATGAAATCAAGAAAGGAAAAAAAAAGCTTAGAGATACAAAAGAAGTCTGTCTCAACAAAGAAATAGAGTTTAGCAATAAAGAAGCAAGAAATGCTTTTTTAGCATTTAGCAAGAAATGTAAGGGCTTTAAAGGTGGTTGAAGTTAAACTACATGCTGTGGTAAGCAACAAGCATGAGGACTAGAGTCTGGATTGTCCAGAAGCCATGTAAATTCAAGACAGGAATGGTAGCCTGGCTATCTTAGTTGCAAGGCAGACACTCACCTTCAATATGTATGAAAATGCATGCCCACATGTATACATTTCACATATACTACATATGGAAAGGAAAAGACTGTAAGTAAAAAACATCAGTATTTGACGACAACTGGTTTCTGCTTGAAGAAACTATAAACAAACAAACAAAGGAAAGTACTTCACTGTTGTTCATGGATTTATCATCATGACTTATTCATGAACTCAGGGTTAAGATGACTACATTACCCAAGGCAACCATTTGATTCAATGAAACCTCTAACAAACATAAATAAAAAATTTAAACAACTCAGTCTTCCTGGTCTCAAAAAAAATCACGGGGCTGGAGAGATGGCTCAGTGTTTAAGAGCTTTGCCTGCTCTTCCAAGGGTCCTGAGTTCAATTCCCAGCAACCACATGGTGGCTCACAACCATATGCAGTGAGATTTGGTGCCCTCTTCTGGCCTGCAGGAATACATGCAGGCAGAATGCTGTATACACAATAAATAAAACTTTAAAAAAGAAAAGAAAAATTTCACAAAGTTACAATAACCAAAGTAATATACTACACTAGCATAACAACGAGCAGGTAAGACAATGTAACTGTGATGATGGTCAGAAGATGGGCCACGGTGCATGCCTGTGAAGGGTTATATCGACTACATTAACAGACCTGGTTAAGTTCTACACAGACCCATGTTCTGTACTTGTCTGTATTCCTGGCTGAGATTCTGGGCTGCACGTGGAGAAAGGCTGAACAACAAGCAGCATGTGCTTACCATTCACTGCTTCCTGATGTAATGGTGACCAGCTGCTTCTAGTTCCTGCTGCCTTTACTGCCCTGCAACTGTATCCTTCAGCTAAACTGAAATTAAACCCTGAGGCCAGACCCCTTTTTTTACAAGAATATTAAGACCATTCAATGGGAGGCGGGGGTTGTAGAACAGTGTTGTTCGACACAAAACAAGACAATCATATGCAAAAACATTAAGTTCCGGACTGGGTGTTTATTTCATTAATAAAATGCTTACATAGCAAGGAGGAGGTTTTAGGTTTGACCCCCAGCAGCACCACTTCCACACATATGATATGAGACAAAGCAAACATAGGCCATACTTTAGTACACTGAGTACCATTTAGTTTTTGGGTGATGCACATACTCCTCTCATTAACACACTTGACAGCCTAGTCCCTTCACCTGCATATATGTGCACATACATCCCTCTCCTAACAATGCATTTAATAACCTCAGAATGTCCTCTATCCCCTGTCTGTTCTGGACAGAAGTACTCCTAACTCTGAACAATGGTACATGCTTCCACCTATAAACCATAGTAAGTTTCTGGTCCTAATCAAATTCAGACACTTTATAGTCAAGTGTATTCTCAATGCATCATGTTCTAAAGAACATAAAAGCCAATTGGGGCTGAGATGGTTTGGGGTTCTTGTGGACACAGTAAGGCATCATCAAATAATCTTTTAGGGAGAACCCTCATTTGCTATCTGATGCATGATTAAGTATGCCTATGTTAAAATCAGATATGTTGTGGGATAATAATGCAATGTAGAAAAATAATTATATAGCAAATCTATCAACAGTGAGAAACACACAAACTATGACCAATTGTCCCTGCCCCCTAAGTAACTAGTCATTCCTTTCCTCAGTTTTTCATAAGTACTCTCACTCACATGTGGCCCGCTGTCAGCTTTGATAGTTTCTCTCAAATCCATACCTTTGCTATGTGCTGAATAAAGTTACCTTGCTTCTTTTGCATATCTATACAAGCCCTCATTTTCAGTTCTTTGGATGAAAAAAAATCAAGAACCTAGGAACCCCTAGCTCAAACCCAAAAAACCTGTAACAAATTAAAACCTACAAAATGAGCTGGAAGAGAGAGCAGTTGAAGATGACAATGTCATGTGACTACTTACCTAAGGGGAAAAGTAGGGTATTACTTCTCTGCTTGGGTGAAGGAGACATGCAAAGGAGGCAGCAATGTAGATCATTGAATCAGATGGCCTGCTCTGTCCTCAGACAAGAACCAGTAAAATAAAGAACACCAATATCCACCGTAAGTATCACCAAACACCGCTATACTGGCAGGAAAGCAATATTCTTCCTTGGAAGCCCTCTCATTTCTCCTTAATATATATAAGTTTTCTCTGCTCACTTCCTGTCCACATTTCCTCAGTCTTCTTCGGAGTGAGACAGGAATTCAGAACCTACAGGATCAGCATGGCTGCGGTGACCATCTGGCACCATAGCTCCACAAATGAGGCTAATCAAGAACTGAGAAAGGCTTCACCGCTCTCAAAGAATCAATATCCAAATAACAGCAGGGTTATCATCTTGGGGAGAAAATGCTTTCAAATATTTTTAATTGATGGGAAATATTATAAAGGCTTATGCATGTCTATGTGGCAGTAATAAAAGATGTATTTACCGAGAGGAGTCATGAACACAGCTGTAATCCTGGCACCCAGGAGGTTGGGGAAGGAGCATCACAAACTCCAGACCAACTTGAGTTTCATAATGAGATCCTATCTCAAAACAGGGTCAGGGAACTTTAAGAAAGAATACAGGTACAATTTAAATTTGTCTTCCAAGCATCTCTGTCCCTATGTTCACACTCATATCTTTTTAAAATCTCTCCATAGGAACTGGAGATAAATGTGGGGGATTGGGGGGCTGTAATATAATGTTTTAAAAACCCTCTGTTGATGAACAGAAGTTCTGCAGATAATCACTGAGATCTGGGGTCCAAGATGTATATATACCAAAAAGTGAACCTGAGGCTTCCATTTCTTTTTTCCTCTCTCCCAGTAAAAGCAAGGAAGATCTTCTTTAATATACAAAAGCCTCTACAATATACAAAATAAAATATAAAAAATATAATATACAAAAGTCTAATTATCAAGATTCCTACCAGCAAACAAATGGGTAGGAGGTTTCTCAGGGGCCAAAAATAAATCCAGGCTGAATCCACCTTTCTCAACACTGAATGTAGACGTGGTATTTTACAGCTTTAACAGTAACAGCAAATGGCTTTAAAATGGAACGAGGGTCATTAAATGAAAAACGACAACAACAATTACATCGTGTAATTTCATTATGGGTACACAAATAGCTTTGATGTCAAAGAAATAAACATTATCAGAAACAACCAAACTAGAAATAAATTCAAACAAAAGAAGGAAATTTTGTTGTTGTTCTTACACTGATTAAGTGTGTGTGTGTGTGTGTATATGTGTATAATGTGTGTGCATGTATATGTGTGTGTGTGTATATATATATATATTCACAAGCAAGAAGTGCTAGGGATATGGCTTGGATTGCAGAATGTTTCCCTAGCATGCATGAAGTCAGATGGTTCAATCTCCTACATTACATTACATAAACTGGGCATATTTGTACACAGTTATAATGCCAGAAATGAGGAAGTGGAGGAGGATCAGAAATTCAGTATTATCAATGGCCACATAATAAGTTTGAAGCCATCTTGGGCTATGAAATCCTGCCTACAAGAAAAGAGATAAATGGATATAGACAGACAGACAAATACAAGCACACACACATGTATGTACACACACGCCCCTCTCAATTTTTCTATCTTACCACATCTCCATCTCACCCTCAGACCTTAATTCTATAATTCAGAATGCCCATTATTTTTAAAGAAGCCAAGACAATGAAAATTTCAAACAAGGAAACCTGTTCAGAATCCCGTAATAACCTTATTTCTAGTATTGCCAAAAAGAAAACTACTCTGATCAAAGCCATGGCAAACAGACCCAGATCAGTGAGGACATATGGCAGGGGGTGTGAGTATGTTCCAAGGAGCTGATAGAGATGAATGAAACTGTCAGTAAGGAGTCCATCACTGTGTACAGTGAATATACGCTACTACAAGTACACACAACTAACCACTGAAAATGTTAGAAGGAAAAGTAACTGTTCTAACAACAAGATTTCAGACACAATCAAAACTTATTCATTCCCTAAAATGTTATCCCCAATGAGAGAATACAGCAGGGGTCTCACGTATCAGCAGAGCGCATGTCGGAGATGATTTCAATACCCTAAGTTCCTTGCAAAGCTGATCTATACATGAAGCAATAAAGTCAGTGAAGTAGGAACGAAAGTCAAACTCCTGATTAAGCAAGGTAAGGAGAGTGACTCCATTTGTTTCAGAACCAACAGTATCCAGTGTCTCAACAAACATCCCTGGCTCCCGTCTCTGTAAAGCAGCACTGACTGCATGTTAAGGCAGCTTTGCTATTTTTCCTCTTTAAAGAAGGCTTCCTCTCAAGCAGAGAGGGTCAGTGATAAGTCAGATGCATAGCTCTAAACCCAGAACCCTGAAGTCAGAGAAAACACATTCACAGTTGACACTCCTGGGCTCCTTCACTTCCCAGAGCGACTACAAGACCTGTCAGCATGAGACTGCAGAGAGAAGCAGGCTTCCCTTGGGAAAAGAAAATGTATTGACTTACCTTGTCTGAGTATTTGAACTTAACGTAGAACCAGCTTGACTTGATCATCGCCTCACCTCTTGCCCTCAGAGTAGAGTCAGAGAAGGAGAAAGGCAGAAAAAAAGCCCACGGTATAGTATCCACAAAGGGTTCTTTCAGACTCCGAGCTTCCAAAGAATGGAGCTACATTGAAAATTAAAGGAGCCGGAGGAGGTAAACAGGAAAATACAGTTTCCAAACTGGCCCTCTACCTCTTTACATCCCCACGCACCTTCCCGAGTGCCCACAAACACTGAGTGATCTTGCTCTGGAAACCGCACTCCAGACTGCCTTGCCAGGCTGTCTGCCTCTCCCTCTGAGTTTCTCTCTTGGCTGGCTGACAGCAGAATTCCTCAAATGGACTTAGGCTGTCTTCATTGCAAATGGCACATGTCAATAAGCAAGGGGCAGGCCCTGGCGCTGGTATCCTCCTAGAAGGCAAGCCTCAGCTTCCCCTCCTGTCTCCCCAGGGATTAATAATGATTTCCAGCCCTCCCCTCAGGACACAGATTAACACCTGGCCAAACATTATTCTGACAGAGTCACAGTGTGGGGAAAAGGCCCTGCCTTTGCTTTAACTCCATCATGTCCGGATTAGTTCCAGGAGGTGACCTTTCTCCTTGCCTACAGAAGAATTGCAACATATTAAGAGTCCAGTTGAATCTCACAAGCTTGTAAAAAGTGGATCAGACTCCATTTTAGAGTCTTAGAAAAGTATCCCTTGCTCTTTATTTCTTCCAGCAACTAAAACAGCTGCTTTGTTTTTCAAGAATTAAAAGCTTGGAAAAATGATTAATACTTTGCAGATAATGTTTTTTTGGAGTCAAAAGGAGAGCATTTGGGGCTTTGTTATAATTCTGTATTAAATTTCAAAGACTTTTGAAGGGAAATTATGAAAATGGCGTCAGAATTTATTTGTAAGAGTACACACACAAGGGCTGAATGCATATGTGAGCATGGCTTAGCACGGGGGAGTGTGGGGCACTTAAGCACTCACTGTGAGGAATTAACTACATAGACTCATGGAAAACAGTGATTCTCCAAACAATTAACAAAGAGAGACAGAGACAAAGAGAAACAAAGAAGTCAGATATAGTGTCTACCCTGTAAGCTCAGCACTTAGAGACTGAGGCAGAAAGGCTCCAAGTTTGAGGCCAGCTTCATCAACAGGCGAAGGCCAGCTTGAGCAATATAGCAAGATGCTACCACAAAACAATAATTAATAACAACGATAATTTTTCTTAAATGGTGGTGTATTCCTCTTTCCGATACCCCCACGAACAAATGAAAACAATGTATTTATTGAAAGCAAAGTAATTCGGTACTAACTTCATTTCTGTTGCTATGATAAAACATCTTGACCAAAGCACCTTAGGGGAGGACCAGGTTCAGTGAGCTTGTCACATTCCATCACACTAAGAAGTTGAGCAAGTCAAGCAGCCAGTCACAGCACATCCACTATCAATGGCAGAGAGAAGGAAGGGAACACACTCCTGGGACTTACTT
>LOJH01000136.1:6118-30499 GCA_001685095.1 Ellobius talpinus | reverse complement strand
CTCTCGTAGTTCAGAACCCTATGCAGAGGGAAAGGTGCCAAAAACAACAGGCTTGACTTTTCCTACACCAATTACAAATGAAGACAACACTTCAACAGAGGAGGCCACCGAACAACTTGATAGAGATGATTCCTCTACTGAGATTCTTTTCTCAGATAATTCTAGGTTACAGCAAGTTGATAACTAAAAACCACCACACCCTCCCTATCTGGAATATTTGCCTGAGTGTAGGACGTTACTCCAGGGGTGGGAACAAAGGAGATGAAACTCAGATAAGCAGATAGATTTCTGATGGTCCTCTTGAAAGGGGGGAGGGCAAAAAGGGGGAGGTAAAAAGGAACAGGTGTTTTCCTACAGAGATTAGGTTCAGCAGTCAGGGACTGCACAGAAAAGCTTTGGGCTCCGGCGGCCATGACAAGTAACCATCCATCTCTCCCACATCTCTATCAGCAAATGAGAGGAATCAAACCTCCACCAAAGTTTGAGCACTGAATGGTGCACAGCTGTAGAACTCCTCAGGGTTCACACTCCAGCTAGATCAAATGTAATGACAAATTACCTTTAAATGACATCACAACCTCCTATCCTCGGCTTCATACCTGGAGCCAGCTGGAAACACTATTGAAACATCACTTCCAACAGCAACCCACCTCCTCTGACAGCAGTAATCACACTCTGATTAGTTCAAAGCCGTCAGGAAGGAAGGAGGGGTACGAGAGGATGTTATAACTCTACCAACTTCCTTGGAAGGCAAAATCGGTGCAGGATGTTAAGGCTTATGAGCTACAAGCCAGTCATTTCTCCCAATGGTGGTGTGTTCTCTAATTAAAGCCTGACTTGCTATTTTAGCCTTAATGTTTCTGGAGAATTAGAAGTTCACAGAAACATACATGGAGATGTGAAAAACTAGCAATTGAGCCTGTTTAATAACTCTGAAACCACAACCAAAACAGACTTCCTTGGGAACTCATTTCCATTTCCTGGCATACACTCTCCTTGAAAATCTCACTTGCCTTTTCTGTTTTGCTTTAAGCAGACAGTTTACTATTGAAATGGGACGAGCTATATGGAGGAATTGTTTCAGCTGTAGGGAGAGACTGCTCTTTCCACTGCAGCTGCACTTGGAGAAGCCACATCCTCTGGCAGAGCATCTGAAATCAGAGTCTGACATGGGATGATAGTGCTCAAAACCTCCCCGCTTCCTCAGTAGGGAGACTGGCTGCAGCGCCTGTAAAACTGTCAGAGAGGCTCCTCTGTGGAGAGCCACAGGTGTCTTCCACCTTTGTGCGTGGCACTGGCTCGGCTGGGGAGAAGTGGTCGTCTGTTGTCAGCATCCTGATTCCTAGCCAGCCAACCCCCATGCACTTGAGCATGCATGTGCCTGTACACACACACACACACACACACACACACCTCAGACCTACATAATTAAAAAATAATTCCTCTAACCTCCAAGAAAAAGTTTATAGACAAATTGGCTCACAAGTTGAGCATAAGAGCACAGCTTATCACAACTTCAAGTTTCATGCAAATTACAAAGAGACAGCTGAATTGTAAACAAAAAGGATTTTCATCCCACATTCTGTTATTGAGTAGCGAAAGCTACAGCTCTTTCCTGCTCATTACCCTGCATGATGAATGTATTCTTCCTTCAGCCCATGGGAGGAGGAAAAGTACACTTCAGTTGAGAGAATCAGGAGGCAGAAATTATGCCTGAGCTATCTGCATCTGATCTCCTCTCTGCTCTTAAGAGGCACTAGGCCTGGCAAGAAGGAAGCTAGGGCCCACTGAAAACAATCAAATCAAAAGGCACAAGCTCTAAGCTTGTGAGTGCAGAACACAGACCTTTCTGAAATCCTCCAGGTGGGAGAGTTGCCCCCACAGACACAAAACTACGTCTGAAGAAATGGAGTGAAGAGCAATCTCTGAAAGGCCACTGCAGGTCCCCTGCCCCCAACCCCAGGACATGCTCATGGTCAGCAGACTTCTCTGTGGCAATTAACACCAAGGTCAACAAGCACATGCCATCATGGTCAAGTGCATGCAAAATCCTGCGTTTTCAGTTGCAGGTAATAACACAGTTGTTGAACAGTAAGTCTCTCACACACGTGCACTCCCATATGGAGGGTTTGATTAGGATCCACAAATTGCTGTTCTGTTTACTTTTATTTTTTATGATTTCCTTTTTAAACTGCATTTATGTGGGCTGATATACATGTACATGTGTGCACACACATGTGTGTACATCTGTTTGTGGAGGGAGGCTAGAGACGCTAAGGAAGGCATCTACTTTCTTTTTGCTTTGTTTGTTTTGTTTTTTTCAACTAAAGGTCTCTTGCTTTTACAGGGAAGTATCTAAGTAGGCCATGACTGCCTGGGAAGCAATCCTCAAGGATCTATGGATCTGTCTCCACCTGCCCAATACTATGATTGCAAATACAGGCCACCAATTCTGGTTTCTTTTGTTTTTGTTTATTTTATTTGCATGGTTCTGGGAATCAGAGTCCAGTCTTCATACTTCCATAGCAACCACTTTTCTGACCGAGCTGTCTCTCCGATTTTATTTTATTATGTTCTGTCACAATTTTCAAAAAAGCCATGAGACAGCTTCATATCTTTGAGACTGAAATAAAGGAAGAAAATATATCCTCTTCAGAAGAAGAGCTACACCAGCCCAGGACATGGGCCCTGTCTTTACAAGCCATATGATAAGGAACAGTTTATTTACTCAACTTTCTGTTATAGAAATATGTCCAGTTGTATAGACTAGTTGAATAAGTTGACTCTGACATAAAGGACATGTGAATTTTGAGCTAAGAAACCACATGCAAAACTGCCCATATTTTCACTGCTATAAAAGGAAAAGCAGCAGATGCTCCTAGTGGAGCGGGGACGTTACATATTCAAAGGGAAGTATTCAAATACATGATGATTTCTCTAAAAAGGTTCTAAGAATAGATACACTATGACCTATTTTAAATGATAAGGTTATCTAAGTCCTCTGCAATCAACTGGTCTTTATCTAAAACATGTGTGCAGGAAATCTTACGTTTAGAGATCAGGGACTGTCCCTTTGATCTCAGAGCTTGTCAGAGATGGGGGTTAGAGATTTCATAGAAGCCATGGTGAAAGTTCTGATTAAGTGCTCCATCAAAAACACTCTAACAGGGAGCTGAAGAGAGGGCTTGGCAGTTAAGAGTGTGTTTAAGAATCAAAATGGGGACCCAAGTTCAGTTGCCAGCACCAATGCCAGACAGATCACAGGAATCTGTGACACTCCAGCTTTAAAGGACCCAAAGGCTTTCCTCTGGCCACTGCAGACATGCACACATGTGGAGCACACATACAAAGACACATAAATAAAAACAAAAATAAATCTTAAAAACACAACAAACACTGAATCGAATCCTTCCCCATTTTATGAAGTCCCTGGTAAAAATAAACATTAGGGACCTATACCTTATGTATAACTATACATTACATGCATATACTACACTCTTACATATTCACCACACATATATACAGCGTATATACGTACACACCACACACCCATAGACACACATATATACCAAACACATGCATATAACACACATATACACACAATCTCACTTAAAACAATTTGGGGGACTGAATGTAGAATTTAATTATATAAGAAACAAGTTATGGATGTAAATCAAAGGACAGGTCCCCAAGTATAAAGTGACACACTGCCCCAGGTACTGGTAAGTAAACATAAAGAAAAACTAAGAATAGATGAGAGACCCCCTTCTGGAAAGGATGGTCCTTGGAAAATGTAGAAGCTAATTGGGTAGCCATTTCACTTGACTAATGTTCATGTTCACATCACCTCTACCATCCCATGCTTTTCAGAAATCAATGATTCTGCAATTAATTATAGTGCTTTTGAGAAAATATGCATACACATAATTATAGAGGAAACCCTGTACACAGAGAATGGCACAGAAAAATGGCAGCCAAGCAATTTTACCTGGTATGGAAGTATGAATCTGGATGATTCCAATGAAAGCAACTCTTTTAAAATGGGGTTTTGATCTCTAATATTCTTTGACTACTTGCCTGCTACCCACACACAGCATCTTATTTGCCCTACAGTGGCTTTGGTACATTAATTATGGTAATAGTTTGTGAATAGATACACATTATGGAAAAATGAGGCTGGTTACTTAGCTCTCCCTCTGGAAATGTGTCGCAAACATATACATCATCCCTCTCTGTTTAAGACGACAACAATTAGCAACTACAGCTGTATATCCCTTTTTTAAAGCTAAGGGGACAGGAGACCCACAAAGCCGTGTTTTCAAACATGCTAAGGATGTCTAAACTCATTTTGCTTGAATTTGCACTAAAAAGAGAGAATACAATCCGAGAGATTGTCCACTGGGTGGGGATGTGACAAAGCATTACACAAATGATGTCTCCTATCAAACAATTCCTTCTTCACCCACACCAGGCTAGAAACAGATATGCCTCAAGGCTAAGGCAGGCTGGAAGACAACAACAATATCATCAAGAGAAACAGACTTTGACTAGCATGCTTGTTTTACACACCCCAACTCAGTTAAACCACGTTTACCAAGTGCATGGATGGGGTAAAGAAACAAATTAAATAAGAAAAAGCAATTCGTGAGAACGTTATTACATAGTTACATGACTGGACTCATAATCTATACAATTTAGTATGAGATAGATCTATTAAGAGAATGGTTATGTGCATGAGCAGAGAAGGAATAGAGGTTTGTCTACCTTGTGAGCTGAAGTGTAGGAACAGTGGCATTCACGAGCTAAGTAGGAGTCATCCTAGGTGACAATAAGGTCAGTTCTGAACATGAGAATAAACAGGCCAGCAGCTCAGGAAAAGGCGGGCAGAAGAAGCATCACAGATGCTTGGTTGGGGTGAACATCAGCATAGATATTTCTGTTGAGATAAGGACTCATCTAGAAAATGATGAAAACAGAACTCCCCCCAAGAAATGGAGGGAGCTAAAAGGTGTTCTAGGAGAAACATGCATAAAGTCTGGCACTGACAAGATCTTTATAGTTCTTTAAACATCAGCCTTGCAGTGTTACCAAGCAGCTATTTCCAAAACAGGACCTTTACAAGACATTTACTAAGCAGACAGGTAGGGAACAGCAGAGGCTAAAAGGGTGGGGTAGAGGCTATGGGAGCTAGGTTGCCACAATAGGTTCCTTTCTGCAACACTCCCCTAAAAGACGGATAGCCTAAGAAACTTCAGATGCAATGGACTAAATCTGTAACAAGTGAATGGCCACAGAAAACCTGCAAGGTGGAATGTATGTAAAATTTAACACTAGTCAGCCAGAAATGTCATCTTCGCTGTCTTTTTCCCAACTGTTGCCAACTGTTTACATTACTTCATTCCAGTCGTATCTCAGAAGGACCTTTCAAACATCATTCATCATCTTTGCTAAAAGACTTATTTATCTATTTGTTTAGTGTGTGTGTGTGTGTGTGTGTGGGTATGCGCGCGCGTGTGTGCGTGCTTGCCACTCATCTGTGCAAATACCCATGGGGTCTAAAAGATGACACTGGATCCCCAGGATCTGCAGTTAAAGATGGTTGAGAGCCACCACATTCAGGTGCTAGAAACCAAACTCTGGTCTTTTGTAAGAGCATCAAGTGTTCTTAATCAGTGAGCCATGTGTATAAATTGTTTTTCTATTGTTGTTATAAAGTACCATAATCAAAAGCAAGGTAAGAAAGAAAAAGGTTCTTTTGGTCTAAAATTCCAGAGGGACAAAATGTATCTTTGTGTGGAAACCATGGCAAGGCAGGAGAAGCAGGAAGATGGCTGGTCACATTTTTATCCACACCTAGGAAGTAGAGAGGTAGGTGGAAGAAGTAGAGTGAGGCCATAAACCCTGAAAGTCAGTGACATATTTCAGCAAGGTTCCCACTTTTTAAAGGTTCCATAAATATTCAAATGCATGGGCATATAGGAGACAATTCTCATTTAAAACACCATATTTAATCTCTTCAAGCCCTCTTGGCTGAAAGTATAATTCATTAACACACTTTATGAGCCACAGGCAGTGGAATAGGTATGGAAATGGTGCTAACAAAAGGCTGAATTTATACTACCTTTCTGTGAATTCCCCAGCAAGCACTGGCCTGAGGAACCCAGAGTCCACATGATGGCACAATATGGCACGATACTAAATATGACTGACGTTTGACGCCTTTGCTTCTCTGTGTATTCAGGAAATCATGTGGTGGGTCTGGAGGAAAGAGACTCAACTTAGAGTTCTTCAAACCTTGATTACAAAATCTACTTAGGCCTGACAGTGGTGGCATATGCCTTTAATCCCAGCACTCAGGAGATAGAGACAGGCAGATTTCTGTGAGTTTGAGGCCAGCCAGGTCTACAGAGCAAGTTGCAGGGAAGGCTTCAAAGATACACAAAGAAACACTGTCTCAAAAAACAAAAATTATTAGTAAGTAAGCACATGCACCCGCCACATACATGTCAGTTAGTGAAGTTTAAGAGAAAAGAAACATGTATATGGTAAGGGGATCATTGAATGAAACTAAGTTCCCTAATATTTATACATAAGCATAAGCATGCATCTACATTTGATCATGTACGTACACGCATGTGCTGTAGTTTTAAAGGTGTGTGTGTGACTGTGTGTCTATATGTGATCATGAGTGCAGTGTGTAATAAACAAGATGCTGGATCCCCTGGAGCTAGAAAAAAGGCAGTTTTGAGCTACCCAACATGGATTTTGGGAGCCAAAGCTGGGTCCCCTTAACGAGTAGAAAGCGTGAGTTATAGCTGAGCAATCTCCCCAGTTCCTGCAATGTATTTTTCACTGTATGAGCTGGGACAGAAAAGTTCTAAAAGCCATACTTCCAGAGGAAGTATACCCTGGGATAGCTGAAGAGTCGCTGTGGTCGAAATGCCAAGCGAAGGAAGCAGAGGAGGTAAGACAGCAGCTGTGACATGCTGGAAAGGATACCAAATGGAGGTGACATTTCATTGGAATGTCATGTCTATACTGAGTATGTCATTTAGGGAAGACATTTTTTAGTCCTTTCCTCTCTTTACATAAAAAGGAGAGAGAATAATACCTACCTTAAAGGTGACTCTGGGTGCTCTGGGAAACCTGAAGGTTCCTAAGGAGGTTTGGTACACAGTAGGTTTTCATGTCAGAGATGAAGAGATCCCCCCCAAATATATGCAGCACAACACAACCAAGATCAGTTAGCAGTTACATCTTTTTTGGAGGGAAGGGGAGGAGCAACAGAGTCTAGTTGTGTAGTCCTGGGTAGCCTGGAACTCAGAGATCCATCTGCTTCTGCCTTCCAAGTGCTGTATTAAAGGCATGTACCACCAAACTAAACAGAAATATTACTTTTTTGTTTTAAAAGAGTATACAGTCAGAAGGTGGTGCATGCCTTTACTCCTACCACTTGGGAGGCAGAGTCAAGAGAATCTCCAAGTTCAAGGCCAGCCTGGGCTACAGAGTGACTTCCAGGACAGCCAGACCTTCACAGGGAAACCCGGGAGGGAGGGAGGGAGGGAGGGAGGGAGGATGAACATAATATGGTATTGTCAGTGTATAATTACTCTCGCCATAGAAGTGGTCAGGATGTATGGCTAAGGGCATGGTCATGGACTAGATCATGGGGACAACTTCATATTGTAGAGAAAGCAAATTGCCAGTGGGGTTTGAAGTGTGTATATACAATAATGAAATACCACATAGAAAATCAATGGGTCTCTAGGCTGGAGAGGTCACTAAAAGGAAAAAAAGTACATGCCACACAAGCATGAGGACCTGAGTTCAATCTCCAGCACCCATGTAAAACCTGGACGTGGTAGTGTGTGCTTGAAATCCCTGGGCTGGAGAAAAGAGGCAGATCACTGGGGTTCACTAGCCAGGAAGTTCAGTATAGCAGAATACACATGCATACAGTAAAATCAGGGGAAAGCTTGACAAACACTACTATTGCCATGAGACCCATTTCTCTCTGTTACATAATCTGGACTACGCCCTCTACACAACACAGGTTTTCCTATGCCATTAATCTAGCACACTAATTTTCTATCTGAAATTAGAAAACTGAAGGTACAAGAAAGGACACAGCAGCCTACATTCAGCTTACAGATTCTGATCTCTTTGGTGTCTGACCATGCTTAAGAATCTGGCAAAAAAAAAAAAAACCCTAGCGATTATTATGACTCTTCTCAGTCTAGAACTCTGAGCAGTTATCAGAGATAAGAGGTGGTGCTAGGGATGAGGCTTAAGGGTAGAGCACCAGCCTAAGTATGCACAAGGCCCTGGTTCCATCGTTCCAATGTCTAAACCAGGCATGGTGATATACACCAGCAATTCCAGCAATCTAGTGGTAGAGGCATGAATATCAGGAATCCAAGGTCATTCCCAACTACATAGTGAGTCTCAGTCTCTCCCTGTCAATAAAAAATAAAAATAAGAACAGGTAAGTATATAGTGGAGACTCAAACAATTAGAATTATTGAGACAGGGTTTTGGGGTACTAGCGGCCACACAGTAGGTCCTGAAGAGGAAAAGTTAGAGAGGTAACACAGTTTTAACAACCATTCTTGCCTCCAAGGTGAGACTTCCCAAAAGCTAAAAGCTGTTTGGAGACAGAAGACTGGGAGGGGCTTCCATTACTGAGGCCTCTCCTCAGCAAAGCAACTGACCTGACTTAGGAAGAAGGGAGGACAAGATGGTGTTTATCTGAAAAATAATTGTAATAAACAAAGAAACGCCAATGACTTAGACACGTAAGTTCTAATGTCTGTGCCTACAGTTCCCACCACAGGCTGCCCAATCTTGGGTGAATGATAAGGGAACAGAAGGCTGGGTCTCCCCAGATGCTGGGACACATTCCAGCTGCTGAACACAGCCTGTTTGCAATTTTCTACTCAACCACCAGAATGAAAACTCAACCCTCCAGGAAAAAAGAATGGCCCTTAAACGTCTTCCTGACTGCTGTTAGTGGTTGCTTTAATCTTTTAAGCTCTTGGGTTTAATACAGCAGCTGCCATCATGAGTGCTTATTGTTGGTAAGGATAGGAGGAAAGGGAAAAATAGCATACTACATTCAGAAACAGTTTTCTGTTCTGCCAGGCTGCAGGCTGAAATGGAAGCAGAGAGGGAGACACAAGATGATGGGCATGAGAAAAAGACACTCCGCTTGAGTAAGCAGAGGGCTGAGGGGACATGAGCTCCTCTAGCATGCTTACAGAACTACTTGACTACTCCCCACCATTCTCCAGTTCCAACGCTAAGTATCTTCCCAGCACAAGAACTCTTCACAAAGTCCTCGTCAAACAATGAGGCACTCAGGCGGCTATGCTAGGAAGATGGTAAGTTGAGGTCAACCTGGGCTACACAACTAAGACCCTACCTTCCCAAACAAACCCATGGAGCTCCCTCTAAAAATGGCACTGACGACATTGGATATCTAAGTTAGCTAGGAATGGTGACTAGGTTTATCCAGAGACCCTTCCTCAATCAATACAGCAGAAAGCAATCAAGAAAGACAATTCACACATGTGAACTGAGAACTAAGTGCTGCCTAGTCCTCACCTGGGTGAGCCCCTGGCAATACCATCTTCCCTAAGAAGATGGGAGTAGTTCCCATTCCCCAGAGATGGTGGGCAGTAGAGAAGGCCTGCACTTCCCAGTTTTCTTTAACACTTACAGTGAACTGCTGCTCAGGTCTAAAAGCCATCTTCAGGCATGGCATTTGGTTTCCCATCAGTGTTGCTCCTAAGGACTCACACTTAATAGAAACCTAGCCACACTTAACTCACAGTGATGATTGGTTTGCACATCTGTCACTTGCCCTTCATTGCTTTAGCAACTTCCAAACCTCTTTCGGGCCAATTCAGTTAGCTCTACCAAAGCCCCTCACCACGATGGTGCTCCACCATGGAGCTCACCGACACCACTAAAGCTCCACCCTTTCGTAAATTTTCTTTCTAAATTCTGTACTTAACTGACCATCAGACAGCACCCCTTGCATGTCCATTTCCTTCAGCATTGCTGGTCCCTCCTGTATTGTCCTCTAGGCCCTGGTACCCAAGAGACCATCAAGAAATGATTCCCCTCTTACTGCTCAAGTGACACAGTGGGTGTTCTAATACTCAACTTCCCTGCTGCTGCAGCAGGCAGGCTCATTTCATCTGCCACCACAAGCCAGGGCCTCGGGAGCCAGGCAGTGAGGATCTTTCATTGCTTGTTTAAAGGTTTTCGCAATTCAAAAAGGCCAAGTGAGGACTGAGGCCCCCATCTGCATCTGAATCATGAATCTTCCATTTCTCTGTATTAAAGGTCTGACCTGAGGAGTGTCTTCTACCACTTCTATGTCTTCCTCCATTCTGTCTGACCCCTGCCATGGATTCTAAGCATTTGGATCACTGGTTAAACCTGTCTTCTTCTTTCAGACCTCTAGCTCTAAGAAGCACCAAGCCAACACCGATACCTCACCATTGTTTTCATTCACATTACCTACCAAATCAGAAGCCAATTCAGAGAATGCTAAGCAATGTATCCTTTTCCAGTTGTGATTGCTCCTCCACACAAACCACTTCCATCTGAAAAGCCTCAGATGTCTTCTTACTACACACAGCAGTGGCCAGAATACTCTACTGCAGCTTGCTTATACTCTCATCTCTTATGTGCTACTCGCAAGGAACTATGAAATTAGCTCTAGATCTTCAACTATTCCCAGAAAGTGTCCATAGTCATATCAGCAAACCTGTTGGGGGCTGCAGACCCCTGGCCCNTTGACTTTCTTTGTCTGCCTCAGACCCTTTGCCTACTGGAGTGAACCGAACAAAACAACTCGTTTTCCTGTGTTTGCAGCTGCTCTGAGCATGAGACCCTCAGGAGTTTCTGATGGCAGGAAAGTGAATTCTGGTGGGTTTTGCAGCTGAAAGATCCCAAGAGCTGGGGCGTGGCTATCAGTTAAGGTTCCCTATATAAGCTTCCTTGGAGCACAATAAAGTTGGCATTCTTGTTTCAAAAATGACCCGTCTCCCCGTGTCTCTATCTGTTTATGTGAGTTTTTAAATCTCCAGCCTAGTTCCCAGCTCGTGAACAGTACGCTAGACTGTAGAGCACAGAGCAGGCGTAGTAAGGGCACTACAGAAACCTACCCATCAAGAAATGCACACACCACTGTATAGGTATGACAGAAGTCAGGTATCCAGAGAGCCTTCCAACATACACTCTGCCTTCCACTGGCTCAGTCTTAGGTATATATCTTATGCCCATAGCAGGGACAATGCAACTGCTACTATAGAAAGGAGGCATAGCAGTTCACACCACAGGAATAAAGACAGTAATGTCAGGATTGCCCACCAGACACTTCACCCTTAAGATAACTCAGATTCAGCTGCCTGTCTTGTCTCCCATAGGGGAACAATGCTATTGTTCTTCCCAGACTCATTCTAGTTTTGTCTTGATCATGCTGATACTACCAAGTGCTACAGGAAACTCTTTTCCTGGGGAGACATAAACATCTAGCCCTTCATTATAGGGAACCAATGACAAACCAAAGGACAATTCTACCAAGGTCCAATGTGGGGAACCAATGAGTTCCTTAGACTTACTGACAGAATATGTATGGGTGAAGAGTTACAGAAGCACAGGTGACTCTAAAACAGCTGCATCACCTTAATTCACACCACAGCATGGATAAGGATGTCTCCAAATCTGTGGAGATGGAATTCTCCATTCTTTTAATCTTCTAGGGTCTATACTCAATCACTCCAGAAACCCAGAGCTAGGAGCAATTAAGAAAAAATTACATACAAATGGACAAAAGGAACAAGAGGGGAGTAACTGAAATCAGATGAGGGTCCAATGGCCCGCCCTCCCTTTCCCACACGATGCTATGTGTCAGTGCCAACAGGCCAGATCACCAGGGCTCTTTCAAGTAATCTCAGCTGCTCTGATGATGATGGCTGCTATGATTGGACAGCTCCCTACAACAATAAATCAGCAAATATACTTTTGAAAATTAGATTTTCTTCTGAGCACTGGGATGCATATAGCTACTCATAAAGCATGGTACAAGCACAGAATGCCACATTTTAAAAATTACATTGTATAGACATATAGCTCACATTTTTATTATGTTCACCACAGCAGCAGTATTGACAATTTTTCAAGAAAAAAATGTATACTCTAAGAAATTTTAGAGGAAAAAAACATCAACCCCAAATCATATACACAGTTGACCTTAAGAAGGGTGAATTACCAATTCCCAGTCCAGAAAGCTAAGGAAGCCACAGGCACCTGCTGTTTCAATGGACTTTCTAAAGTACCTCAAGTCCATACAAAGATGTAAATATCACTAAGTAAATTAAATAACTAATTATACATCCATTCAATCCCACAAACATCTATTACTCTGCACCAGCCACCAAATAACAAGCTGAACAATACGACAGCAAATAACAGAACCCAAATATATGCTCCAAAGCCCAAGAGAAGTCTAAAAGCAAGGCTATAATATACAAAAGAGCATCTCAAGAGAGGCTGCAGAGCTGGCACAGTGGTTAAGAGTGCATACTGCTCTTTCAGAGGATCCAAGTTCAGTTACCTGGTTCCAAATCAGGAAGCTCAAAACTGTCTTCAACTGTGACCCCAAAGGGAGGGATTCAATACCTGGGTCTTCCACCAGCATTAACAGTACATGCACAGCCCCCTTTGTAGTTGGTTCTTTTTTATTCTTTGCTATTTGGGAGTCTACCACCCAGTTCCCAAATAGAGAAACCTATTCTTACTTACGAATGCCTGGATTTAGGTTGACTTGTTTCTAGAAGCTTTTCTAACATAAATTATCCCATCTACCTTTTGCCTCTGGGCTTTTATTTTTCTGTATTTTATATGACTCTCTTTACTTCTTACTCTGTGGCTGGCTGTGTGGCTGTGTGGCTGCTCCTTGGCATCATCCTCTCTTCTCCCTTTCTCACTCCTCTCTCTTCTGTTCTTCATATCCTTCTATTATTCTCTCTGCCTGGCAGCCCAGCCTATCCCTCTCCTGCCTAGCTATCTGCCACTCGGCTCTTGATTAGACCAATCACGTGTTTTAGACAGGCGAAGTAACACAGCTTCACAGAGTTAAACAAATGCAATGTAAAAGAATGTAGCACATCTTTGCATCATTTAAAAAAATATTTCACAACCCCCAAAAATATTCCACAGCATAAATGAATGTTAACACATCTTGAACCAAGAATGCACAACACCCCCTTTCACACAAATAGACAAGATTTTAAAAAATAAGACAAAATATGTAAAAGCACAAAAGGGAAGAATATCAAGGTGTTGGGAGATGAGCAAAAAATTCCTAGATAATGAGGCAATACATGTATGTGAACAGAGATAAATCTATTCTAGAATACACATCTGGTGGTGTCTTCACCTGGAAGGCAGCAAATCTTTTTACACCATATAAGGAAACTGCACAATGGTTATAGGCAATGGCTTTGGCTAACTGCTTGCTGCCTCTGCAGCTACATGTGTTAGCTTGCCTTGACTCAGGCACCTTAAAGCTGTGTCATTAAAAAAGAGTAACAGCATGACAGGGGGCTGTACAAGTTAGAAAGGGCAATTAATAGAAAACATTTGGAGCAATATAAACACAAGGTATGACTTTATCTTATGATGAATGAAAAAAGAATTTTACGAGTATTTTTTTGTTTGTGTGACATGTTAGGAGCATTGTGTGCACATACTTGATTGCATCTAATCTGCATCATCATTTGTTTTGTGATGCTCCTGTCCTAAAAAGAAAATCCAAATTAAAATAAGGCTACATAACCAGTATGAAGAAAAACAAACAATGGAAGATTGGGGTTTCTTTAAAAAGTGATACCATGAAGACTTGATATGGTCACACTCTAATCTCAGCTACACTGTTTTCCGAATAAACAGAGAGCATTTCACAGAGAAGGTGAAACACACGAGGACAAGAGTCAGCACAGATGAAAAGCCTGGTGTTCACACAAGAAACAAGACATCAATTATCTCATGCCCCTTTCCCGTTAGTTAAAACATTTGTAAGATTAATGAGGTTGGTGGAGAAAACTTTCAAATGGTACGAAGACTCCTCAGTTGGAGAGTTTGAAACGAGTGCTACATTCTGGAACATGTTTTCTGTTTGAAGAAGGGGTCTCACTATGTAGACTGGGCTGCCCTTGAACTCACAGAGATCCAGCAGCCCCTGCCTCCTCAGTGCTAGGACCATGGCTAGCTTGTCTGTTACTTCTAGCTTGCAACTGAGTTCCTAGAATCATCTTTGAGCAACAAGCCACAAGCATAAGCTCTCTTAATGATATTCTCCAATACAATGGATGAAGGAATCCTATGGGTACCAGAAGTTAAGCAATTGTCCAGAACTGAGCTGCAAACTCACTCTGAGAAGTTACTCAGAGTCAGTCTCAGAGCAGCTCATCTGTCTGATTAACAGCTGCGCTACTGGTCACTGCGAAAACATGCCATTCATAGCATAATGATTACACACAGTTCATAACAGTTAGTTACAGTGCATAACTCTTATATATAATTCTCTCAGAGTTAACATTTACTTTGTTGTGTAGACACGAAACTTAAGAGGCACTTTTGTAGGTTCATACCTTTAATCATATACTTTGGAGGTAAAGGCAAATAAACTCTGTAAATTCAGGGCCAGCCTGGCTTATGAAGCAATTTTCAAGCCAGCCAGAGCAACAAATGACAAAACTCAAAAAACAAATGACAAAAGGGAGGGAGGAAAAGTGGGGGAGGGAAGAGAGAGAGAGAGGGAGGGAGAGAGAGAGAGAGAGAGAGAGAGAGAGAGAGANAGAGAGAGAGAGAGAGAGAGAGAGAGAGAGAGAGAGAAGTTGAAATCCTTAAGTGGTTTTGAAAACAAAAGTTTAGGATTGGAGGCATAGTTGAGTTGGCAGAGCGCTTATCTAGCAGGCACAAAGCCCTGGGTTCTGTACCCATCACCACATCATCACTGGGTGGGATGGTGCATACCTTTAATCCTGACACTCAGGAGGTAGAAGCAAGAGGATGAATTCAAGGCTATCCTGGACTACATAGAGGGTATAAGACCAGTCTTGGATGCATGAGGCCCTATCTCAAACCTAAAAGATTTTTTTTTTAAAAAAAAATTTAAATAGGAAACAATGAAAAGAGATACCAGGTAGAATCTATGAGACAAGGGGCCTATTACTTCACCTCAGAGCTTCATTTCCAACATCTGTAAGAAAGGGTCATAACTGCCCTGACTGTAAGTCAGCAGCTCAAGGCCCAGCACCCAAAGGCCATCAGCACCCTGCTTGTCTTTCCAGGATGAAACAAATAAGCTCAGAATGTCTACACAATGCACAGGAATCTTGACAGTGGTAAAACTTCTGTTGCAAAGGCTACAAAAACTTCAGATACCAAAGCAATACATGCTAAGTAACAACAATGGGGTCAACTCAGAATTTTATTTTCAGACCTTTAAAAGAATAGCAATTCAAAAAACAAAAACAAAACAAAAAACAAAAAAAAAGACCATGTCATTGTATGTGGACTTAACCCAGAGCCTCAGACATTCACAGCACCCGCAGCATCTCTAAGCCACAGTCTGGTTCAGAAATCGTTCTTTTAAGAACTGAGTTCCACAATATTTCTACAGCCAAGAAAGTACAAATCGACTTTGAGAGAATTCTGTTGGCCTTCACGAACAATCTACTTCAATCAGGATTGCACCTGTCACTTAGTAAGTGAATGGATTTATTAACTCTCAAATCATTACAGGAAGAAGAGCACAAGTTTTTCTTGTCACGATGTCTCACTGCACGAGGAATGAACTTCCTGTCAGATGTCACTTATGCCCTCAACAATTTCTGTGTTTTAGAAAGTTGGTAAGCACTAAACTGCCCAAGCTTTTAGCCCTTCCAATCTTCCCACACAACACAAGTTCCTAACAGCTTGATATGAGTGTCGGTCCCCAAAGAGAGTCACTAGTAGATGAGCAACCATCTGTGTGAGTCACAAAGACCATTTCACTCAATCCCTTCAAGCCACACGTAGGGTCATACACAGTGACCACGGGCACCTCTGGGAACACCTGAACACTCAAGGCTGCTGAGAACAATACTGTGAATCCTAGTAACTGTGCCAACCCAGGCTCTTCACAGAGCTGAACACCAGACGTGAGAGGAAGGCAGGAGGATGATCTTCTCAAAGACTTCTTTCCTTGATTCAATGACTACGCCATTGTTGATAATGCATGCAAGTAGTTTCTCAAGACAGTTTTTGTTGTTGTTGATAAGACAGCCTGCCTCCCGTTCACACACAGTGCATGCATTAAATTACTAACAGATCCTGACTACTCTCCAAGGGTCTCCATCTGAGAACACCGACAGAAATGCTTTGAAACGTACCCAACCCTGATAATTAGTAGATCTGTACTGTGACGTCTTTCACAAGATACTTGTTAAGAAGAGCAGTCACCAATAGCTAGTGGCTCATGTAATATCTCAGCAGGTCAAGGGACTTGCTACCAAGCCTAAAAAGTTGACTTCTATCTATCTCCAGAGCCCGCACGTGATGGAAGCAGGGGACCGAATCCTTAAAGCTATTTTCTTACCTCCACAAATGTGCTGTGGGATGTCTTCCCCACCTCAATTAAAATCGTAAAAGACAAAGAATGCTTGAGATGAGAATGTAGTTCAGTTGAAAAGGGTATGTTTAAAAGGCACAAGGTCCTGAATTCAAACTCCAACGTCAAAACAGAAGTCTACATACCCTATAGATGATAAAGCTAGCTGTCATCTGGGATTACTCTAAGAATGCATATTTTAAGTCCATGTGTTGGGTTTTCATGCTCACTCAAGTAAAGGCCTTACCTGATGGAGTGCAGTCTTTACTTCTTCCCTCCTCTCTCAACAGAGTAGTCTGGATATCCATACTCATACCCAACAACTCTGGAGATTTATGTCTAAAGTGAACTACCTTTTTATTTTAACATCAACAACCACACAATGACATCCTATGTACAAACAATAAATACTTATAAATCCCAGGTGAGACCAGATGATCATTTGAGCTAAAGATTGGCATCATAAAGATGGTGTGGGGGGGAGACTAAAAGGGAAAGAAGAGGAAAGGGAGAAAGAGAAAGAAAGAGGAGGGTAGGAGGGAGGAAGGAGACATTATTCTAAACAGCCAGTTAACATATATTCCTGCCTCAGCTAAAATATATGTCTCACACCATTTCCCCCAAGAAGTAAAATCAACTACATGCTGAAAACTTGCAGAGGCATTTCATGTGTATCTTAATAAATAAAGCTTCCCTGAAGATCAGAGAGTAAAACAGCCACCTTGGTCAGCTTTACACAGCAGGCAGTGGTAGTACACACCTTTAATCCCAGTAGTTACACTAGTTAGTCATAGAAACCTGGTGGTAGTAGTGCACGCCTTTAATCCCAGCACTCTAGAGGAATATTATCTCAAGATTCTCAGTGAAGATCCCTTTCAACTAAAGGTGAAAATAACACATTCAAGTCAGGATGGAAGTGTACAGTAGAAGGATTATGAATAGAGGCCAGGCCTGGGCTTCCTAAAAAGACCCTGCTTAAGAAAACAAACAACAACAACAACAAAAATACCCACTGAAAGTTATCTTCCACGAAGGCGTCACGGGGATAGATACTTAAGAGAAATCGTGGGCAAGGAAGATGCTCAATTGATAAGCATATTTGCTCAGCAAGCATGAAGCCCTGGATTCAATTCCCAGAATTACATAAATTGGGCATGGTAGTGTTATGCCTATAATCTCAGAACTCAGGAGATTGAGGAAGGACAATCAGAAGTTCGAGGTCACCCTCAGGTACACAGTGTTGTTTGAGGCCAGCCTGGCGCATCTGAGACCCTGATTCAAAAACTTAAAGGAAGACAAAGAAAAGGGGACGGGGAGGGTTGAGGAAAGAAAGAAGAGAAAGAAACATTTCTATGTTACGAGTCAACAAAAATATATCTAAAAATGACTTAGACTCAAAAAGACAACTACTAACAATTTTGAGGTGGCATAAAAATTTGCTGTAGTAAATATGTCTGAGTGGTACCAATTCATGAAATGCCACAATCATTTTAATGCTGGCCACTCTCTGGAGTTTAGTGTTCATAAGCAGAGGTTAGAAATACCAATAATGTTACTGCTATATCTGTCAGAATAAGACAATATTCTGAAGTAAGAAAAGCTAGTATTTATGGAGACAATATTATATACTAGGCACTTTTCTGAGAATAGGACGCTTAGTAAATAATTTAATCTTTACTGGGAGCCTAGAGGGCAAAGCTCATGAATGTACACTAAGGCACATGTGTACTTGGTATGAATACACATGTATGCAACACAAAACATAATCAGGACTTTACTGTGTGGATACACACTTCTGTGTGGAAAGATGTACAACACAATTTGGCTAGGGAAAGAAGACACATATGGTCCCAATTGGAAGATTGGAATTTGAAGGTTTTTCGATCAGTGCACGTGGTAACCACATCATTGGAGTCAGTAAATACACAAAAAAATAATTCCAGTGTCACTTTTCCATTGGCAAGTACATTAGAGGATTAAATTGTTGACATATGCAAACTGGTTTTTACAGTCTGACTGATGGATAGCCTTAGACAGAAGTCACGTAACAGTTCTGTTATGATGCCTGTCACACAGAAACTCATCCCAATCACGCAGAACCCACTAGCTGAAATATGCTGTACCACTGCCAAGATGCCTTGCTACCACAAGGCAGCCTACTCTGCAGGGTTGCAACTGGGGAAACAAAGCCACACTGGCATGCACCCAGCAACCCTGCCATGATTTCTCGGCAGATGATCAGAGGCTTCCTCAGACATAGGAAGAATAATTCTTCACTAGTAAGCAAGTGGGGGGGATTGTAATTTTTTTAGTGGAATTATTACTAAATGCAAGAAAAGCATACGAGGCTTCCTACAGTTTCAAATTAATAACACTCTACAAAAATAAATAAATAATAAATAGAATGCATTAAAAACAACTCTCAGGATACCCAACCACTCTGAATCCTGGGTAAAAGTCCAGCACAAAGCCTATCACATGGACATCACAGCATGCCAGGTCTATTCTAGAGACACCAATGTTCTCCTCCATCAACTCGTCTGAAACACAATGAGTATGGACCATGTGTGAGGAGTTGACAGGTGCTGAAGACAAACAGTGGATGCTCTGCAGAGATTGAGCATCCTTAGTGAAGAAAACAAGTTCAGGTGCTCACTAGAGAAAACCAGTACTAAATCATGCACTGGAGCTACAGGGGGTGGGGTGCAGTGGAGGGCAGCATGAAGCAATGGGACCACAAAGGACTGGGATGATAGTACAGTTGGAAAAGAACCTGATGTACAAGCATGAAGACCAGAGTATGTACTCCCAATGCTCAGGCAAAAGCTGGCCCATTAGAGTTCAAATGTAACCCCCCGCCCTACAGGTGCGAAGGAAGTTCTATGAGTACCACTGCCCAGGGAGTACAGGAATCAATGAGCTCCTGGTTTAGTTAGAGACCTTGTCTAGATAGAGAGAACACAACAATTAAGGAAGTTACCTGACATTGACCTCGGCCCTCTACACATGTGCACCTATGTGCATGTGACCACTGACACATAAACCAGACACAGATGAAA
Source organism: Ellobius talpinus (assembly GCA_001685095.1). Lineage (NCBI taxonomy): Eukaryota > Metazoa > Chordata > Mammalia > Rodentia > Cricetidae > Ellobius > Ellobius talpinus. Next base: position 10,771 of record LOJH01000136.1, on the reverse strand, counting down.
ATGTGACTGCATCATTAATTGTGTATGTGTTCTCAGTACATTTATAGTCAGCTTTTCCAGTTAAAAGCCTGATGGTTCATGTTTCCCTTTTTTTAAGATTTATTTTTTTCTTAAATTTATGTGCATTTGAGTGTCTGCCTTTACATGTGTTATGTACTATGTACTTCCCTGGGGTTAGATCCCCTGAAACTGAAGTTACAGATGGTTGTAAACCACCAAAAGGGTCCAGGGAACTGAATCCATCTTCTGTAAGAGCAGTAGGTGCTCTTAACAAATGAGCTCTTTCTCAAGCCCCTCCTTTTTATTTTATGTCTTTCCTTAAATACTTATATTATCCTGAGAAGAGTTGGTTGGTATATTCAATAATTTAAAAATAAAATAAGTGTCCACAATTCATAAGCTCCAGAAATAAAGAATCTGACCAAAGCAGCAAATCCAGTCTACCCAACTTTCCTTTCCCTCTATAAACTCGAGAGGTTGGGATGACCTTATTTCTCAGTTCTGCAAAGAGGACATTTAAACTCCCCCAAGGTGAACTTCCCCACACTGAGATCATCTCCACACCACTACTGGGCACACAGTCTTGAGTGTGTTACAATGGCTGCTACACATGGAGTAGGAAATGCTGGAGGAAAAGTAGAATCACAAATGACTGAGGCATGTCTTTTAGATCCAGCATTTTCAGAAGACTGCACAGCAAGCTAGAGCTGCTATAAACTTACCTCACCCTGTCCAGTATCAAAAGTCCAGGGTAGAGAAAATAGAGATGAACAAGGAAGAGGTGGAGGGAATGAAGCACAGATGGCAGCAATCAGAACTGTTTATTGTGTTTCTCTAGATGGAAAAAAATGTTTTAAGGTGTAAAGTGGAAGCCCAATGGAGAGAGAAAATGGTGATTGGGCCAGTTTCTGACACAGGCTTGTATGCCCAACTACCAAGGAGGGCTGAGGCGGGATTCCAAGTTGAAATCCAGTCTCAGAACTTACAAAAATACAAAAAAAGTGAGGGGAGGGAGGGTGTAGCTCAATTGCCTCTGAAGGTCTATTAACTGTCAGAACTGCAAACCAACCAAACAAACAAAAAACAAGACTCCTCTGTCTACTATCCCATGTCTCAAGATGTCACCCTCAAAGTGACATTTATCATCTCCCACTCTTCCATGACCCATGTTCTTCAGGTAGAACTACAAACCCCATGACAACCAAGCCTCTTGTAGATCTCTGAGGAATGCATGCAATGCTCACACTCCATCCACCCTTTGCAATGAGATCCTCTCAGTTCCTCAAAACTCACTGTATTCTGGACCACTTGCCTGTTGTTCTCAATCCTTATCATTCAATATGTTTCATTTAAGAGACAATTTCCCAGAACACCCCTCTCTCCACCCCTAAACACAATGATCTACTCTATTACAAAACTCCATTGTAGTCTGCCTTTCCCTTCTCCAAGGGCTAAGCAAGAAAAACCCAGGTTCTGGACAGCTCCACCTTAATGCAAACCATAAGCATGTTTATACATGGTGACGATTTGGACAAAGTAGTTAGCCTCTCTATGCCCCCTTTTATTTCCTCTAAAGCAAGGATGGTAAGAGTATTTATTCTCTAACTTTGTTATGAGAGTTATAATAGATAAAGAGTGTTGTGGCTAGAGAAATGGCTCGGGAGTTAAAAGGACCAGAATTCCAGAAGACCAGAGCTCTTCCAAAAGACCAGAGTTCAGCTCCCAGCTCCTATGCCGACAGTTCACAATGGCTGTAACTCCAGATCCAGGAGCTCTGACGTCCTTTTCTGATCTTCTATGGTTCTTGCATTCATGCTCACATATCCAAAGAGACATAGATGCACACACAAAACTACAATTTTTTTAAAAAAAAAGTGTGTAGAACCTTATACAGTACACATTCAAGGAGGCACTATCATTATGACTGCTGTTGTTTATGCTAAGTGGAACACCTGTTTGTCCAAAGGCCTGATTATAGATGTTACATGAACCCAATACTCTGTAAGCACAGCTCATTCAGTAGGTTGACAATAGCCACAAAGACCATTCTCCCTCTGAAGCTGAACGAACTGACAGCTATCTGACTTCACATGGGTGTAAGATGACAGCTATCAGCAAAGAACACTTGCCAAATTCTCTCGCTACCTACATCGATGACAAGGATTTACCTAGACAGCAACAGCACTGTGGTCTAAAAGAAACAGTGATGGCCCATGGCCCTGCACAGAGAAAGGGTTAATACGAGGATGATGTTGGATTCTATAAACCTCATTCAATATTCATCAACTCAGAGGTGTTCTTAATAGCCCGTCCGCTTTAGAGGGGAAGACTGCGGATCAAAGAGCTCACTTCACAGATAGTGTTTCATGAAAGCGAAGATATCAAGTTTATCCTCTGGCAGTATGCAGGTGGGCTGAAGCTGCCCTGGTCACTGCAGCAGGACAGTGGGGACTCAGGCAAAGATGAGAGCACTGGGGTGGAGTTCACAGGGGACCTAAAGAGGTTACAATCCTGAACTTGTAATGTTATATTGATTTTTTTCTTAATGACTAATTTAAGTTGACAGAGTCTCTGACATTTAAGGGGGCTCCTTTTTAAATATTTCTGTAGGGCAGATTCTTGTCCTTCAGAATGAATGGGAGGAAAAGATGATTACATTTTGCCTACCAGATTCACTGTTCACATACTCAACCTTAACCATGTTAAGCCCCAAGAATCAGTGCATGCCACAGGCATTTAAGTGTTAGAAAGGTGATACATATGTTGAAGATAACAGGATGTGATAGCTACACAGACTGTGTCTGCTTGCAAATACAGCCTATGATATCACCATGAAATCTAAATCTTTACAAATCGGATTTCCTTAAATCAGATGTACCTATAGCATGACAATGTTCCACTTCAAAAGAAGACCAGCCTTTCCCAGGAGGCATGCACTGATCTGTCAGACAGGTCTGTCATCCTTTGATGCACTTTCCCAAGCCACCATTCATCATGCTTCCCACTGTGGGAACAGCTGCTGATCTCAGCAGTCTCTCGTGGAGAGGCTTGTAGTTCCCTTCCACCCACCCCATGCATTTCTGCTTTATTCACCTATCCTACTACCTGCAATGAATCCCCCATTGCTGGGCGTGAACACCTCTGTACAGCTCCCAAGCTCTCTCCCCTTCTACCCAATGACTGGACCTCTATGCTATACCCCCACATTTAGGAGATTCCTGCTCCAATTCATCAAGCTCACTGTACTTCGCTGGGTTAATTTATAAGGTTTCCCTCCCTGTAACAGCACTGCACTTCAACAGAGGCCATCCAGATATCCTCAGTTTTGTTGTAGACTTATCATCAATCTACACACTCTGTCAGAAGTCCTTTTCTTCACACTGGGTTTAATTTAAAATTTAATGAGGGCAAAATATGTGCACATAATGCAGGTGCTGGCAGAGGCCAAGTGTTAATCCCACTAGGCAAGAATAAGAACATTACCAAACTTTTTGTAACAAATTTGAAGCAAGTTTTATTAAATACTGGTCAGGATGATAGAGACTGGCCAGACCCATACCTAGGATTCTCAGAGTATGGTGGCTAATTACATTACCCAGGAGCTTATACAGGCAAAACTCACAAGGCTTCCTGTCTTTATCTAATCTGGGGAATGCATACATCCTGACTACTTCCTGCCTATGCCCCTCCCACCTAAGTGTGATCTAACATCTTGTGCAGTTGGGACAACCAAACTTTTTGACAGAAGGGAAAGTATATGGCTTTTTATCTTCCATGAACAACAGCCCCCAGTGTTCCAGGAAGTTTTCTGACCTTGGGAAAGTGGCGTTTACAGGTTAGAGGTATTTTTGTTTAATAGATCTCTTAATTTAAACTTAAAACATAACTTTAGCCACCACACCAGAGGAACTCCCAGAGCTAGTAGTTAACAGATGTTCATCATGAGTACTGATGTCCATCATGGGAACTGACCCAGGAATTCCCTGGGTAAACAAAATTACAAACAAACTAAGAATAAAAGACTTCTGGGTCCCAGCAGATAAACACTAGAAATGGAACACATTAGGTAGATTAGGAGGCAGGCTGGCCAAAGTGGGCCCCAGTTGAAAGGAGAGACCCAGTGCTTTGTCGGACAAGCTCTTTTCTACAAAGTTGAAGCTTTTTATTTCCACTTTTAAAAATGTACCCTAAAACTTCAGCACTGCACTGAAGAAGAAATCTATGCTAAGTTCTTTCCAAAAGTCTCTGTGCAAGAAGAGGAGAATTTCTAACCTGTGGTACTTTGAGACTGGTTCCAACATGGTGAATATACAGGGCTCCACGATTCATGAGGGCCAATTTAGGTGGCCTGAGCTAAACACACCAATGCATTCAGTAAATGGTACCTAGTCTACAATATGAGGCCTTGTACCATGTTAGCATGACTTTTTTGGGTTTTTTATTTTTTCAAAACAGGATTTCTCAGTGTAATAGTCCTAGCTGTCCTGGAAATAGCTCTCGTTAGACCAGTCTGGCCTTGACCAGTCTGGCCTTGAAATCACGGAGATCCGCCTGCCTCTGCATCCCAAGAATTGGGAATAAAAATGTATGCCGCCACTGGTGGCAAAATTTCATGACTTTGATGTTGCAATAACAGTCAAATTATCCTACAAG
>LOJH01000135.1:54446-67142 GCA_001685095.1 Ellobius talpinus | reverse complement strand
CCTCTGGAAGAGCAGTCAGTGCTCTTAACCTCTGTGCCATCTCTCCAGCCCCCTCTGGATTTTCTATGTAAAGGAGAATTGTGGTCCCTTGATGTTCACCAGGTTCCACAGGGTGATTCCATGTGGTGATTCTTAGGGACACAATCTTGGTGACTCTGAGGAATCTTACTCTTCAAGATTCCTCAAAGGCAGCAGTGTGACAGCCACTGCCCTGCTTCTGTCCATCTTTCTGAGATACAGACATAGCCTAGAATCTGGGTCAATGTATGTCTTCCTGATTCCTAACTTCAGGTGTTTGGGGTAGAGGTGACCCTTCTCCAAGCCACAGGAAAAAAAGAAAAGGCCAGCGCTATAAAGCAAAGTTTTAACACCCTAGAAGATAAGGATCTTTGAGTGGTGGGGTTTTTGTTTTGTTTTGCTTTTTGCTTTTGTTTGTTTGTTTGTTTGTTTTTTCCCGAGACAGGGTTTCTCTGTAGCTTTGGAGCCTGACCTGGAGCTAGCTCTTCAGGCTAGCCTCAAACTCACAGAGATCCGCCTGCCTCTGCCTCCCAAGTGCTGCGATTAAAGGCGTGTGCCACCAACGCCTGGCTGTTTTTTGTTTTTTTCAATGGAGTTTTTAACCTTCACACTTGTGAAGAAGGACTGTGATTGATGAAATCCATTAATGGGAGAGGAGAGAAGAGGAGAGAATGAAGCATTCAGGATACACATGTGAGATCAGCTTGGGCTTCATGAGACCCTGACTCAAAAACAAATGAGCTAGACAGAGAAAGAACTGACAACAGAAGATATCCTGAGATGCTAAGCAAGGAACCAGAATGAGAAAATAGCGAAAAGAAATGTCTGTCAGGGTACCACCTGCCTTTCCACACAGGTAGCTCAGAACCCCAGATTGTCTGTCAGCTGAAAGGGCCCTGTAGAGACTATTTGGTTCTAGCTTCTGTTTTGGATGAGAGCCCTGAAACCCAGAGAAATAAGATGCCCAAATCATGCTTGCAGCTCTGTTCACCAGAACTGAGGGAGCTGCCTGGGACCACAGCTCTGTGGCTAAAGCCCTGTTCTCTTGTCAGTCCTCATCTGTGTTTCTAGCTGGATTCAACCCATTTTTGTTTGAGGAATTCTTACTGGGGACTTGCTGCCTTCAAGCAATGCTGTTCTGCCAACTAACTAGAGGTCTCTTTTATTGCCTTGGTACAGGATATACTGCAGGGACACCATACAAGGTCCCACCGACCCAGAGTAATACTGCTCCACCCCCCTACTCCCCATCACCCAATCCCTATCAGACGGCCATGTATCCAATCAGAAGTGCCTACCCCCAGCAGAATCTGTATGCCCAGGTAGGTACACATGGAGGACCTCTTCTGCAGGAGCTTCCAGCAAGGATGGGGTGGCATGGGATGAGGAAGAGAAAAGAGAGTCCATGGGTTTAGCTAGCTGTCATCACTGTAGTGTCACTAAAGAATATTCCTGCAAGACTGCCTACTTTGCCTCACTCCCAAAGGGTGAAGCATGAAGTCAGTTAGGTTAACAAAGCCTCAAACGTCAGAGGACCATTAGAAATCATCTAGCTCAACTCCTTTGTTGAACAAGTAGAGAAACTGAGACTGCAGAGGAGAAAGGCTGGTCTAAGGTCACACTGGCTGGTATTACTTGTGTCGATCTCCCCTCTTTTAATCTCACACCTCCTTTTCTTTGATAAAATCGATGAGCCAAGTAGGAGAAAGAAAAGGAAAAAGAAACCCAATGTCTGCTACCAGTGCCCTCTGTGACCCTAGGCAAGTGATTCTTTAATGTTTTATTGGCCCGTTTGGATTTCTTCTGCTGGAGAATATGCAACTGATGGGAGGCAAGAGGGAACTGTTTGAGACTCCAGCATGACCATGGTACATCTTCTGAAGTGACAATTCTACATGAGGTGTAAGTGGTAAGGAGTTTTTAAACTTTGGAGTTTAAAAACCAGCTTTGTTGCTGGGCGGTGGTGGCATACACCTTTAATCCCAGCACTCAAGAGACAAAGGCAGGTGGGTCTTTGAATTTGAGACCAGCCTGATCTACAGAGCGAGTTCCAGGACAGCCAGGACTACATAGAGAAACCCTGTCTTGGGGAAAAAAGCAAAAACAAAACTAGCTATGTTGCTTGAGAGATGGTTTGGTGATTAAGAGCACTTGCTGTTCTTGCAGAGGACCTGGATTTGATTCCCAACACCTGAATGGCAGCTCATACTCATCTGTAACTCTAGTTTCAAGGTATACAATGCCCTCTTCTGGCCTCCATGCAAGTGGTACACAGACATACATGAAGGCAAAGCACACATACTCACACACATTTGAATATGAATATATATATATATAAAACTAACAGAAAACATTTTTTTAACTAGCTATGTTGCAGAGTATACTACAAAACTGGGACATGACAACATATGCCTTTAATCCCAGTATTGGGAAGAAGTTCAAGTCATTCTCAGCTACATATTGAGTTCAAAGCCAGTCTACCTGGAAAATAAAAGATAAATAAGAAACAGGAGGCTTGAATCAACTTTTCTCAAGTATGGTATAGTATCTTAGCCTCTGCTTTCTAACCTCTAGGGTTAAGGTGAGACTTTCATTATTTACTATTAAAAGCAGAGAATTTCTGAGTTAGTCTCAGATGCTTTCATCTGCTCCCAGGACTCAGGAGGCCCATGAAATGTAGCACCCAGGAAGAGCCATGTGATCTGGGAAGGGAAACATCACTTCAGAACACTGTCTTCAGAGATACCTTGGGAAATGCTACCCAAAAATGACAAATGAACATAAAACAACAACATTTACAACAGTATGTGAATGCCATTAATAATGCTTCTCTTCTGCCTGTGTGGCAGTGTTCTGGTGTCCCCATGCTGAGAAACTGACTATATTCCTTACTGATAAATTAGGGGCAGCTTATGGTAGTGCCTTTGAATCAAATTTATATTTTTTTTCTTGGGTTTTCTGAGACAGGGTTTCTCTGTAGCTTTGGAGCCTGTCCTGGAACTAGCTCTTCTAGACCAGGCTGGCGTCTGACACCCAGAGATCACCTGTCTGCCTCCCGAGTGGAGTGCTGGGATTAAAGGCGTGTTCAACCAATGCCTGGCAAATTTTGAAAAATTTTAAATGTTAAAGCCAAGGCTAAAGGGAGAAAAGCTCTTACTACTAATTCTTCATAGCCACTCTAGAGGTGCAAGCGAGAGGGCCTTATTGTTCAGATCAAGCTAAATCACAGCACTGAACTAGTTGCAGAGTGAGACAGAGCAGAGCCCCAGCCTACACTTGTGTCCCTAGGCCAGAGCTTCTCTTACCTGGTTGCTCCCCACCCACCATCTCTTCTCTTCATCCTTCCTACTCTCTCCAAGAACTCATATGACCTTAGCCTCTCTTCTCAGGGAGCCTACTACACACAACCCGTGTATGCCGCCCAGCCCCATGTCATCCACCACACTACAGTTGTCCAGCCCAACAGTATTCCCTCTGCCATCTACCCAGCTCCTGTTGCTGCCCCCAGGACCAACGGTGTGGCCATGGGCATGGTGGCAGGAACCACCATGGCAATGTCAGCAGGTAAGGGCAACATTTGCTGTCTTTTAGGAATTCCTCACATTGGAGAACAGTCATGGAATTGGCTGCAGCCCAGCATGAGAAATTATGTGCCAGGCTAGAGGGCTTTCCAGGAAGCCAAAGAGAAGATCCTCTAAAATTTAGAAATTTAGAGTATAATTTAAAGTCTAAATTATTTGAAGGGATAAGGAAGATCACACACAAGATGGGTATATTGAGCAAGGCCTTGAATAATGGGTGAATGGAGGCCAAGCAGAGAAATGAAAGTGGGAAGGGAAGTACAAGCAGAAGGATCAAAGTGTGGTACATTCGTAGGATGGAAAAGGTTTAAGGCATGTAAGAAATGGGGAGGGGGAGGTAAGAATGGAAGGGTGGCTGGCACTGCTGGTGAGGACATGATTGTAGAAAGGCGCTTTCGGGTGAGGGAGCTAACAGAGCTTGCAGTAGGGGAGAAATAGGGTAGGGTTTGAACTGACTGTAGGCTGGATTGGGAGAGATGTTAACAGTAGGCCTCCAATGACAACAGGGGACCCAGGCACATTGTTAATTAGCAGGCAGGAATATAAGAACCATTCCCATAATTAATTGTAAGAGCTGAGAGGAACAGGAGTTCCTGAAGACCCTTTCTGGTAATAAGAGCTGCCCTTAAGGAGCATTGGGGATAAAGGTGAGAAGTGTAGCCTTAGAAATAATTGGCACTCCCATGTAGGGCATAAAATCAGAGAGCTGTGACTAGCATGGTTGCTCAGTACACAAGCAAGCTACTAGTTATTTGCTCAGTGCCAGCCTAATTAAGGTCCTGGGAAGGAAAGATCCTTAAGGAAGAATAGAGCTTTGCCCTTAAATACCTAAGTGAGTATATGTAGAAGATAGAACCAGGAAAGATAATGGTTTCTACACATGTGTATGCAATAAGAGAAGCATGCAAATAAAAGGGATTTCCTAAGAGTAATTCTGTCTTCCAGCATCCCAAAAGACTCCTCACCCTAAGGAGTGGAAGCCTGGCAAGGTGGAGAAGGACAGTGCTCACCAGGCAGTCCAGGGTGATGGGGGCATGGACAGGAAGAACAGCCATGTAAAAGCCTTTTCCTCCTCTCCATCCTGTACCCAGGTTATGGGTTAGAGCTTACTCAGGTTTCCTCCTCTCTCGATGCCCAGGTACCCTGCTGACCACACCCCAGCACACTGCAATTGGGGCACACCCTGTCTCCATGCCCACGTACAGGGCCCAAGGAACCCCTGCATACAGCTATGTGCCCCCGCACTGGTAAAGCCTGCAACCTGTCCAAGTGAGTAGGGCCAGGGATAGGGAGAAGGGAAAGGACACATAGAGGAACTCCCTCAAAGTCCTGGCTTGAATCTGGAGCACAGGCGTTATAGAAGCCGGCAACAGTCATCACTTGTTCCCTGCTCCAGGTTCTTTAATGTCACTCTTAATATTAGCTATTACTTTACAAATGTTACAACCCTCGTGGTTTTTAACTCATGGATCTTTAACTCTGTTTTTTAGATACACAGTTCAAAATCACTCAGCCAATTAGATTGAGAGGGGGCTTTAACTCTTGTCCTCTATTATTGAATTCTGTGCTCTTTATGGTTTTCAGATGTCTTTAAACTAGAGACTCAGTTCTTCAAATGAAGTCTTGTCTAAATCATATACCAGCTTTGATTTTAGCCAAGTAGAGACCCTGACCCCAGCTTCCTCACTGTCCTCAGCAGCTCAACATAGTTTCCATGGACAGAGAGCCTACTGTACCTCTGGGAAGGCATGGAGGGCTTCATTTAGTTTCCCAAGCTAGGGGAAGGGGGCCCAGAGATTTCTCAAGGGGCCTGTGGAGCGTCATTCTCTCTAACAGTGTTCCTTCCTCCCCCAGATCTGGAGTCACATTGTATGCAACTACTCAAGTCTTACACCGGTGCTGGAGCAGTCCCCTAGCAGCACCACCTCTATTTGCAAGAACAGACAACGGAAGTGCAAGGGTCACTTTATGCATCTTTAATGATTTTTATTTTTATTTTTTGTTTTTTGTAAAAGCTGCTTTTTCTAATCTAGGAGCCTCCCCTTCGTGCCTCCCTCTTAGCCACTGCCCTTCTGACTCTATCCCCTCTTCCTACCTGACCAGGCCCAGTCCTCTCTGCACTTCTTTCCTTCCCTAAGCATCCTGTCCCTGCAATCCCAGTCTAGTAGCAGGCAGAGAGTGAGGTTTATTGCAATGGCTCATCTAAAGGCGATATTTCATTTGGAGAACATAATAGATGTGGCCGTCAGGTCTGGGGTAGGAACTTGGAGCTGTTGAGAAGGCCACATCTCTATCAGATTGTCATTTTGCTGAAGCAAGATTACTTCAAATACAAAGAAATATCTTCTAAGAACCATTGCAAAAGACCAAGAACGAGCCCACCTGGTTATGTAGGAATGTTATCAGCAGCTTCATGTCCCCAGGCCCAGAACCTGGGAAAGCAGAGAATTTGGGTAAAGGTGAAGGGAGGGAGGACACTGGGGAAGTAGTATGGAAAAGGGGCAAGAGGGTGCTCAGCTCTGGTTTGAAAGGTCTCTGGCCATATTGCTGGCCTGGACCTTCTGATTTGCACAGTGATGTTAGCTGACCTGGCACTTCCTCTAGAGATGCTATGACCTCAGACCTGCCAAACAGTTGCATGGTGGTGGGATCCCAGCATCCAGAGGTTTTGGAAAGCCAGGTGCCACCTTCAGCCCGAACCTCATGGACCCACTCGAGGAGCTTTCTCCTCAGAGAGTGGCATTTCTCTCCCTTGCCCTTCTGCCCTTCCCAGTGCCAGGGAGCACATGTCTGTCCGTGGGGCTGGCATGCAGGCCAAGCTCTTGGTTACCTTCTGCCATTTCATAGCCAAAGTGAAGGAACCACATTCCAGGAGGGAGCTGGCGGGTCTGAAGGTCAGGATAGTGAAGGAAAACAATAGCAATAATCATTTCATACTCATGGAACTGAAGGAACCTTAGCATTCATCATCTCATCCATTCCCCTATTTGACAGATGAGGAATCTGAGGCCCAGAGAAGCGGAAGGACTTCTCTGAACCTTATAGTAAATTAGCATTAAATGCAGCCTTCCTACTTACTGGCATTTTGCCTACAAAAATTTAGCAAGGGATGGATTGGCTTGGCTTTGTAAAAATTAAGTCAACAGTGTCCATCTCTGGTGAGCTCTGGAATGACCTCTGGGCTTCTTCCTGCTATTTTCCCTCATGGACTTTAAAGGTGAGGGATTGAAGACTTGGCAGAGGTCACACAAGGCAAAGGCAGGAACAGAAACTGCATTTGGAAAGCCTGTGAAGACATCTGGAATGTTTATCCTGCACCTGACTCCACCTCTAGGAAAAAAAGCAAGTGGGCTGGCTGGAAGGGGCTGTGCACTTAGGATAGTAGTCCTTTATCCCAAGAAGAGAAGAATGGGAACCACCAAAAACGGAAGACAAGGATGAGACCAAGCAGATACAACCACATCTGGGAGAAGAAGAGGGACCCCTGAGACAAGGAAGCCCTTCCTAGTCTCAGCCAGGAAATGGATTGGCCAGCCACCATCCTGTGCCCAACTAGCCAAGCCAATAGCCTCACTGGGTGGAATAGGAGTGTCTTACTGTGTAAAATTGGATCACTGGTAACACCTGAGACTCGAACTATTTTCATTTCAAATTCATGTGAACTTGAACATCACCTTCCTCCTATTTCCCATGTTCCTCTGAACGAAACAAAAAAAATGGAAGCCCTTGAGCTAGAATGACCTCAGAAACAGTCTGACTGTTTCCAGGAATTTGGAGTCCATCAGCATCCATGGCAGAGAGCCAGAAGTTAGGGCTCCTACCTTCCTGGCCTTCTAGGAGCTTCAGGACCAGAAGGATAAAACACAGCTGTTCTGGGGTACTGACAAGGTTTTAAGACAGTTTTCCATTGTTGGTCCGCTTTTTACAATGCCTCCTTCTACCTTCATTGGTTTTTTAGAGGTGGATGAAGGTTGCTATAGATTATGTCTTAAATGTTTGAAAAATGCCATAATAATAATGGTGGTAATAACTATAGAATACCTTCGCATGTGTCAGGTGCTTCATAGATGTTAAAGCACTTCACGACTGATGCACTGGCCCTGAGAGCAAGCAGCAGGGTCAGTTATCCCGCCTACTTGACAAATGTGAAAACAGATTCTAGAAGGAAATGAAATGGCCAAAAGTATGCTGGAATCCTGGCAGGTTTCCTAGACCCAGTGGCCTTCAGATGACCTGGTAGAAGAAAAAAGAGAGAGAGAGACCTAGGAATGGCCTCTTAACATTTGTTCTTTACACATCAGTAAGTAAACACTGTGCCCCTCACAGTTCATGTCCCTGAGATGAAGGCATGATGCCTGCTGTTTAATTCATAGAGAATCCAAGGCTCAGAAAAGTCCCATGTATGGCTTTTTGGTAAGGAATCCCCTGCTGGCTGTAGTCTCTCCAAGCCTGATCCACACATGGGCTCACGTTCTGAAGCATCTATGCTCTGTACCTCATATTAGACCTAATCTGTGGATTCAAGATCAGAAAGACCCCAAGGTGAAAATCAAGTGTTGACATGCTGTAGTATAGAGAAACCAGACCAATTAACCCTTCTCAGTAAGAGCACAAGAGCCCCAGTTCAGCTGGCCTCCCACTTTTGACAGAGATCAACAAGCCTGGCCAAGCTTGAGGAGGGAGCCATAGCAAACAGACTGAACCCCAGAACGCAGTGTGTGTGTACCTTGGGTTAGGTGAACACAGCTCTGGCAGGGTAATAGGCACCCAGCAAGGGTGCCTTAGGTATCATTTAAAGATTCTGGATGGCCCCAGTGGTCAAGATAGATGAGGCAAAAGCTGTAAGGGGCCCCTCACCATAGGACAAGGCACACTGGCATCAACACACACACACACACACACACACACACACACACACACCCCTTGTTGACACCCCTGCCTCCCCCAATACAAAGCTGAGGTAGAGGTGGATCTGTTCACCAGCCCTCCTTGGTGCCATTTGATCATCTTCATCGGCCCTGGGTGAGAAAGTTTGGGTCTGAGAACTGGAATACTCCCAGTGAGTGAAAGCCTGCAAGTCTCTTGCCATGCTTTTGAAACAAGTTCTTCCTGTGAGGTAAAATTCTTTTTCCTTCTTGATATCCTGACAGTGACTCTGAAGTGCATACCCCTCTTCCCTGAGTATTTATCAGGGACACACACATCTATCTGTCCAGACCTCTTTTTGTACATAAAGTGCTTTGACACTGATTGCCAAAACCTCTACTTTAAAGATACGGGCAGGGGTCATCATGCTCTGAAGGGATGAGAGAATTGCCAGAGGACACATAGCACATAAGTACAAGAGCCAAGACTTGATCCTCTCTTCTTCTGCTGCCTCCTGCTGGGTCTTTTGAGTGTAAGCATGCTTGAAGAAGGAAAGGACTATGTGCTGCCCACAGAGGAAGCGTTTATGGAGACTTGGGGGAGCTCCCATTTTTCAGCTGAGCAGATTTTTGAGAATTTCTACTTTAGGCTGAGACTTGTAATGGGCCCTGGGGGACCTAGAGGTAGATCCAGCAGAGAAGTTGCCACAAAAGACCTAACTGAGAACACCAAATGTGACACTGCCCAGTACTGAAGATGATTGAGGACAGAAACAAGTAAGTATCTTTGAGCAAGGAGTCTTGCTTCTGAGAAGCCTGCACATGTTGGCTCTCTTGACTCCTATCCAGATCCAACAATGCACTTCAAGGGAACATGGCATAGTGTGAACTTCTGAAACACATTTGACTGGAGTCCTCATGCTTGCTCCTCCAGTGAGAACCAGGTCCTAGAAAGGCTAACTAGGCTCCATATGTCCCAGTGCTTTCTGGCCATCTAGATGGTTCCATGGTTGAGACCTAGAGGTTTCTTTGGAAGGCTTGATGCTCTGTCCTGAATAGCCTTTAGAAATGAGTCATGGGGAGCATCAAAGTAGGATAAGTCTCATGGTCACCAATTCTGGCATCCTTATTGTGCAGACATGACAGATCAAACAAGGCATTGGCTGAATCAGGCTAAGTTGCCTGCATATCTAATATCTTGCCCCTGCTCTGGCTGGATCAATCATTATCCCATGTGTGACTCATTCAGTGAGCTCTGCCTTTCCATCTTGTGTTAATCATATCACTGCTGAGTATGTGGCCCTCATACTTGTCAAACTTGGGACTCTAGAGAAGGGCAGCCAGGGTCGGAGTGGACAAAGGGGAACAAATCAATGAAGAAACTTAGCTCTCTGGTCAGATGACACCTGAGCCTCTAGACAGATTTCTGTGGACATGTCAGGCTGGCAGCAGGCTTGTCTTTTTCCTACCCCCATTCCCTCTCCTAGAAAAAGCACTCATGAAATTTGGTATTATGTGGTTCCACAACTCAATCTTTGACATTCCCAGCAGGCCAACTTCAACATTCCATGGCCAGACTTGCCTGGGCCGGACTTGGGTCCCATTCCCTCAGTTTCTCCAGCAGGTATTTCCTAATTTATAAACTGCTGATGTCAGTCAGAAAGCCAGCCAAGAACACAGGAGTTAAAACTGGTTGCCACAGAGCCAAAGAGGGACATAACAGCACCTGCTTCACTGTGGCTGCTACATCAGTAGTCCTTAGATATCCCTGGTGTGGCAGTGTGTCCTTTCATCCATTCCAGCCTGAGGAACAATTTTCTTTCCCAAGAGAACAGATAAAACAGCTTTACAGATAGTAGCCCACAGGAATCAAATGAGTGAAATCTGCTTTGGGCTAAACCCTAGCTTCCTCTATCCTTGACCCCAGCTCAGCCATCTTCCTCATGCATGAAAATCAAACTAAAGAGTAGGACTGGCCCAGAGACCTCAGGTCAGCCAGATCAACTGTATCTGTCTTGTGAACCATGCTCCTTACAAGGTGAGGCAAGACTAGGCCTCTTGCACCTTGAAGTTGTCTTTAATCTTTGAAGGCCCAGAGCCTGTCCCCTTCCTGTCTTCAAGGCATCTGATCCCTCTTTCATATCACATGACAAGAGAAGCTTGTTCTCATGGCATGTAACATCCCTGTGAAGAGAGCGTTGTGTATGATTTTGTATTTTTTATTCATTTTAACCTACAGCTTGGAATCTAATTTTTAAATTTTATTGGAACTCACATTTTAAAAATAAAAACACTGAAAAATAATTATTATAATAATAAACCTTTGACCAGTGTCTTCCAAGTAGTTTGATCAAATAATTTATAGGTGTTTTCACAGCCTGAAGTTGTAAAAATTGGAAAGCCCTGTGGCCACACTTGTGTGTATGAAGTGTAAATCTGGCTTTGTTGATTTGGATTCCTTTGAGTTTTGTTTTGAAGATCAGATAGTGATCACTCTGAAAGGTTGAAGCCAAGAGTTTGTAACTATATGATATTTACTGTAAGCTGTAGAACATTCAACAACTATTAAAAAATGTTTCCAAAAATAAAACCCAACATGTGGTTCTTGGGTGAAGGCCACACAGATAGCCTTGGGCTAGTGAGCCCCTGCACTTCTCTCCCAGACAACTCTAAGATTTTTGGGTTTTGCTTTGTTTTAACATGTTCTTAGTACACATCTGGAACCTCAGTGCTTTGGCGGCTGGGGTAGGAGTGCAACATGAAGGCTTTGTCTCTAAGCGTGGGAAGATGCTCAGTGCTTAGAACTGGTTACTCACAAAGGGCCAGTGGTTCACAACCATCTGTAGCTCCTATTCCAAAGGATCCTGTGTGGTGTTCTGGTCTCTGGAGCACCAGGCACACGTGGTGCACTTACACGCAAGCATTCATGCACATAAAATTCCATACATGCATGAGATTCTGTGCTGTGTCTTCTTGGGACTATGGATCAGGCAGTGTATGGGCGCTGTAGAGTGTCATTAGCACCTGGGCCAGACAATGTAGAAACCAGGGGAAGCTACATGTCTTTAAACTGACATGTAGTCAGGCTGGAGGATAGCTCAGTGGTAGTGTACTTGTGTGGGAGACCTCCAAGCACAAAAAAAGGTGGGGGGACTAATAACAAAAACCCTGCTATTTGTTGAGTGTCTTGTGGCTGGTGCTTGCCACTCACTCCTGCTTGTTGATCTCTGAGGCCCTCATGCTCTGCTGCAAGAGACGCTCTGCTATTTCTCCCATGTGGGAAAGCTGGGAGAGCAGTTAAGGAGGAAAGAAGGGCCTTAAATAAGGTAAAGCTGAAATTCATACTTTGTCTAGTTCCAGAATCCATGTACTACAATCCATGTTCTGCCCATCTCAGTGGAGGTGTTTTCTTTTTTCTCTTTTTTTTTAAAAATGTTTTCTGAGACATTTTCTCTGTGTAGTTTGGAGCCTGTCCTGGAACTCGCTCTCTAGACCAGGCTGGCCTCAAACTCAGAGATCTGCCTGTCTCTGACTCCCGAGTGCTGGGATTAAAAGTGTGCCCCACCGCCTAGCTATGAGGTGGTTTCTTAAAGGATAGAGCCTTCTCTCAAGCAGTGAGGGAGTGTCAGGAAACCAAGGGGGACCATTAAAATCCACAGGGCCTCATACAAGCAGTCATTAAGGACTCTTTTTTTTTTCCTGCTGTACATTTGAATCTTCTGTCCCTCCCTGCTAATGCTGCTCAGGCTTTGTCTTAAACTACTTTACTATTGTGAAGGCACCATAACCAAGGGAACTTACAGAAGATAACCATCACGATGGGGAGCATAGAGCTGGAGCAGTAAGTAGAGTTAAGAGCTCACACCTTTATCCAAAAGTAGGAGGCAGGCAGAGAGACAGGAGCTACCTAGGAATGGAATGGGCTTTTGTAACCTCAGAGCCCACCCCCAGTGACACATTTCCTCCAACAAAGCCATACCTCCTAATCCTTCTCAGTTGCACCAACTGGAGGCCAAGCATTCAAATGAATGAGCCTTTTGGGGCCATTCTCATTCACAATACAACAGGTATTCTTGAGCCATCCAACCATTTTTCTTTCTCAGGGCCTGGTCTTGACAATTCATGTTCCACAGCTAATAGGCCAAAGACTCAACATGTTCAGTTGTAGAAAAAACTGGCCTAGGGCTGGAGAGATGGCTCAGTGGTTAAGAGCATTGCCTGCTCTTCCAAAG
>LOJH01000135.1:34878-48017 GCA_001685095.1 Ellobius talpinus | reverse complement strand
CATACATACATACATACATACATACATACATACATACATACACACACATACATTATGTAGGCAAAATACACATACATAAAATTAATTAAAATAAAAAAAATAAAATATCCAAACATAACTTTAAAATGGCCCTGACTTGCTACCCTCCTGCTCACTCTCTCAATAATTTAGGGTTAGGAATTGGAGGGGCTCTGGAAAGCTGGCATGGGAGAGGTTGTGTCTCTGATGACTTGGCCAGAAGGCTCCTGACAGCCCAGAGAAGTGCATTTGTCCAGAAGGTCTCTACCTTTCAGGAGACATGGGTCAGCAAAAGAAGCAATGGGCCCAAGGCCGCCTATCTCTGGTTCCAGTACTTGTATCTCAAACCACAGTAGAGCTGAAACCTGAACCTGCATAGTGCCTGCCAAAAAAGTGGCCTGCCAGCCCTCCTGATGCAGGGCATTCTCCTGCTCCAGACCAGAGGCCAGAGGTCACTTTGAATCAGACAACTGGAGCCTGCTGCCCCTGCCAAGTCCCAATCTTGTGGAGCAGGGCCTCACCCAGGTGGAAATCTTACCAACTTGATCAGCTTAAGACTTGACTTCTGCCTGTTGCCATAGCTCAGCCCCTTCTAATCCTCCATGCCAGTCTGCACTGTTGCCATCAAGGCTGCTGCACAGCACCTCCAGGAGGCCTTCCTGATTAGCCCTCTGCAGGCCTCTCCTGTCAGACCTATAGACCAGGAAGGTCCCTTCCAAAGTCCCTAGCCTCCCACCTGGACCTAGTCAGGTCTTACCACTGCCTCCTCCTCCAGGGCTGGGCCCAACTTCCTTGTGGGCCGTGCAGTGGTAGCCCTTCCGCTTGAGCAGGTTGCACACCAGAATCCCCAGAAGCCCCATGAGGCAAAAGACAGGTACGATGGCAATCACGGCATACTGGGCAGCTGTCTCCTCAGGGCCGCCTGCCCGAGTGCCATTCCCAGACTGCCGAGGCTCACTGTTGCTACTGGTACCTGCTGCCACTTCCACACCACGCCGGGTCCGTCGCCCTGATTCTGAATGCCACAGAGGATGGAAGCAAGGCAGCAGAGAAAAACATACAAAGAAGTTACGAGGCGGGTACTGTCCCTCCTCAGCCTCAGAAAGGCTCTCTGCCTGACCTGCTGTGTCTGTCCACTTCACCATAGACACAATAGTAATCTTGCCCTGCTGTCCTGCCTTGGCCTAGCCTTGGGAGCCCTGGGTAGGCTGGGAGCAGGAGTGATGACAGTAAGTCCAAGGACCTGAGCACAAAGCTGGAGGAAAACTAATATCCCAAGACAACCCACCCTGCCACACTCGGAAGACAAAAGTCAGCTGATACCTTTCCTCCTTGACTATCCAATGAGGCTTCTTTGGGCCTCAACCTCTAATTGCCCCTCATGCAGATAGACACATATGGCACACTCCTAGACAAAGGGACACAGGATTCCTACTCACATGAATTAGTAGCCTCAAGAGGTGTTGGCTCTGGTAAGAAGCCATGGGTCACAGGTACATGCTCTTATGTAGGGCTTTTATGGAGAGGGCAGGGACAAGAGGACCAAAAAGGAGATGAATCCCCAATCCTCATGGTACTACCAGATGCTGGATGCTCTCAATCACTCAAAAGCAAGGTGGCTGGCCATCTAGATACCTTCTGACTGCCTGATCTCCTATGGTCTAGAGAAGGACCCTATTGTCCCCACATGGATGCTGCATGGACTCTTGGGTTCAAATTCACTGGCCCCCTTTCCTACCATACCATCTATCACTCACCGTCACAGCCACCAGTATTTGGAGGTGCCTTGGAGCATGGCTGACATGGAACATGAGGAACTCCCCAAGACCCAAACCATCTGCAGGGAGGAAAGATGTCACTGAGCTCCAGAAGTTAAAACATGTCCTTAGGAAAAACTGGATTCCTTCCTACCAAGTGCCCTCAATGGTGCCACCAATCCATGTCATAGATGGGAAGCGAGGCCCATCAGGGAGCAGCGGGCCAAGAGCCCAACATGAGCCCCACCCTCACCCTGTGCTTACCCAGGCTGGCAGTCTCCACACACTGTATCATGAGTTGATGTGCCAGCCTGGGCCTCCAACCTCCTTCGAAGGCTGCAGCGATAATGAGGCTGGCATGGACGGGAGTCCCATAAGACTGAGAAGGTGCCTGGGGGGCAGGTTCGGCATAATGTGCCCTGCCCTGGGACCTGTGGGAGAGGAAAAAGATTACAAGGCCAGGAGTTAGGCCTAAGGCCCTGGGCATGGAAGTTTAGGCCTCCCTCTGCCCTCAAGAGTCTTCCCAGGATAGGGCAGTGTATCGCTCACCAGGTCAGGTTCCTTGCCAGGTGGACACAGCCAAGGAGTTATTGATGTTGGAGTGGCCAGAGGCCAGGGCAGCAGCTGGAAGAATGCAGGTGGAACACAGAAGACATGGCCACAGAGGAAGAAAGTGATAGGCATAAGGCCTTCAGGGTCATCTGCTCACTACCTACTTCCTGAGTGAATCGCAGACCACATGGGCTCCCTACCAGGCTTCAGGCACACTCTGAGAGCCTGCCTCTGCTATTCTGCTGCACTACCAGTGTCTAGGTAAAGAAAGAATTATATCTGCTTCTGGAAAATACTGGGAAGCCCCAGACAGGATCAGAACCTGAAGCTCTTGAGCATCTGAATTATAGCTCTTTCAGATGAGTTACACTCCTCACCCCAGACAGATGTGGAGGAAGTGCTTCCGAATTCTTCTGAGATTGTCTCCCTTTCTGCTGCATGCCTCTCCCGCCCCACCCCCAAGCTGGGCATGTCATTAACTAACCTCTGTTTATTGTGCCTGCAGCCAAGGCTGCAGCTGGCGCTTACTTACTATTCTGGGCCCTGGGCTGAGTCTGAGATCACATTCTCCTCTGTGACCTCCACCTGTGCCACAGCCACCCCAATCATACCCTGCACTTAAACAGGGCATGCCACGTCCCAAAGGAATGCTCTTCTAGATGTGGGTCACTAGCCCCCTCTCTGGTGACCTCCCTCTGCTTCCCACTCAAATGAACGAACGGACTACCTGGTATGGGGAGACCCTGTTCTCCGACTTGGCCCCAGCTGCTAGGGCAGAAGGCACCAGGAATGGAGCTACCCAAAAGGCAGAAGGTCAGACCTGGCCGCCAGCACCAGTCTGCCATCCCTGAGCTTCCACAGCCACAGTCGAAAGACCACACAGACCCCAAGGTGCTCTGACTCCAGCCCCAGAATCCGAGCTTCCCTAAACTAATACAGACCCTACATCCAGCATGAGGTACTCAAAGTCTTCCAGGTCCCCTCCTGCCCTCCTGGCTTTGCCCCACACCTACCTGAGGCAAGTACCTTGCTTTCAGTTGCCTGCAAATGCTAGGAAATCCCTCTGGGATGTGGGAATTGCTTGGGAAAGCTGAATCCCTGACTTGCCTGTCTCTTCTAGATTGCCTGTGTCTACGGGGTCACAACTGCATGCCAGGAAGTGCTAGTAGACACTTCATTGGGTCTTCCAAGAAAAACTGAGTATTTTAGTCCACCAGAGCCTGAGACTCCTGAGCAGTGCCTGCACCCTCTACCCTGGAGCACTGTGGTGCACGCTCAGACACCAGCTAGTCTAGCTTCTCTGGGGCCCTTCTCCAACTCACCACAAAGAGGCAAGACAGGGGCCAGCACAGCAAGGTCCACTTCATTGTCAGGCCCTGGAGTGACATTGACCTAGGGCAGATAAAGGAAGCTTGGAGGAGTGGCCAGAGCAGGCAGGAATGTCTTGTCTTGTCTCCCTCCAAGCCACATTCAGGATGACAATACTGCTGTTGGGTGCTGGGGAAGCACTTGCCCTACATGGTAGGATGCAGGTCTGAGCAGAGGTAGGACTGAACTGGCTGAGGCTGGAGGGAAGCTCAGGATTCTATAGCTCAGGAGGTTTTTCAAAGCAGGAAGTGCTTCCTTCCCCTTCCATAAACAGCCAGGTGCCCTGAGGCATCGGAGGGGGGCAAGAGGAAGGAAGCTGAGGAAGGCCTGGGCTGGTTGTTTAAGATGGCTGCAGCACCTCTAGCCCTGCTCTTATCTCCAGCCTCTTATGGCTCCCAGGCCACTCTCACACTCTGCCTTAATTCTCACAGGTTTGGCTACAGGAAGGCCCTAATCCTTCAAAGCCAACTCTGTCACAGGCCTTTTCCTCCTCTACATCTCCCCCAGGGACACCTGGGCTTATGTGCTGGCATATCTGCCTGCCCATGTATCATGGCAGACCTGGGAGGGAGGGTTACCATCTGGCATTCAGCCTGCTGAAGACCAGACATGCTTCTGCACTAGGGAATTAGGATCACCAGTGTCCACAGGGAGCTCCATCTCAGAGGACACTATGGTAAACAGACTGGATTCAGAACAAACAACAGAAAGTTCATGTGTATTTCCCACAGTCAGGGTCACAGGTGGGGTGGGGTACTCACAGGCCTAGCCCTCCCCCACCCCACTGGACAAGGGGCCACAGGCTGTTTTAATGCAGAGTACATGTTGCTCGCAGGAGGTTCCAATCACAGAGCCCCCTCTCTGCTGGTAGCCAGGCTTCCTGGCTGGAAACAAGAGTGGAGCAGAGGAAACCTATCCACCACCTGACCTGGGCCTGGCCCCATGAATACCGCAGTAGGGTCAGGGATTAAAGTTACAACCAGGGGAGGGGGAGGAGCTGGCGTCACATCACCCAGGGACTCTCCAGGTCACTGGCAGCAGGCCCCTCTTGGGTTCCAGGCCAATTAAGGGGAAGACCAGGGACAGGGAAGGACAGCTCCAGAGTAGGTATGTAGCAGTCAACACTCAACAGATGGCACTCCTCACTCATTCCTTGACGCGTCCCTCCTCAAATTCAGTCACAAAACTGCCTACCAGGTTCTGCACCAGTGTCCCCTCCAGACCATATTCCATGGCCTCTCTGCAGTCCTTCAGAAGATCTCATCATCACAGACTTGACTACAAACCCCAAGTCTCCAGGTTGTCACCAAAGCATGCCCCCAGCCCCAACAGCCCACAGAACTAGGACAAGGGGAGAAAAGCAAGAGGTAAAACTCAAAGCCCAGATGAGGCCCAGGACCACCTGGACCCTAGCAGCACCTTCTGGGTGAGCTGAGCCACAAAGAGGCTCTGCAGCTGCTCATCTGCAGACAGGCCAGAAATCGAGTGATCTGAGACTTCCCTGTACTCAGAGCTGGAGTGGGCCCACTCAGGCATACCCACTACAGCCGCCACCCAGCATCCCTTGCCTTCTAATTATGCACCTTCTAATTACCACAGAACTGGCACTTACCCCAGTCTGGCTGCATGGCCCCACTCTCAACGAGACTGAACCCCTCCTGCCCATCTGCCTGCTCAGGCACATGCACACATGTGCATGCCTGCTGCTGCAATCTCCAACCCCCCCCCAGTCCTCTAGCATCAAGCTACTACCCTAGAAACCCATGAGAAAGCAAGGTTAGAGAAGACTCTAGGTCAGGAGGGGGTCAGTGGAGGCCCCCATACCTCCTTTGTCTAGAAGGCCAGACAGTCAGTGATACCTCCAAAGCCTATCACCTCCTGAAGGCTACCTGAGCTGAGAGAAATGCAACTCAAAGGTAAAGCCCAGAAAGCTCTTCCAGCTCCGGGTACCAGAGGGAGGAGAGTTAGCCTAGTCACACATAGTTCAGGGGGCAGGTTCTAGTGGAGAAGGAAGTTAGCTCACAGGCCACTCTTCATCTCCCAGCCTTGAACATCCACACAGCCACTAATTCCCTAAGGGACCTGAGCCCCCAGCTTCCCTAGCGGTGGCTTCCTTGTCTGCTGCGCAGGTTGTTTATCTGTGGCAGGAATCTGTCAAAAAGCATAGCCCAGGTAATGGGCCTCAAGTGGGTCACGGGACTTCCTCCCCACACTTCCAGGGGTGCTAATTAAGTATTTGTTGGCTGGCTTGTTCATTGCTTGTCCCCCAACCAGACAGCAGTCAGGCAGGGTTGTCTGTTTTATTCACCACAAAGCCCAGCACCCAACCCAGGCATGGAACTGGAGCCTCAGGGGGGCTTTCTTAAACCTAGCCCTCTGGAGAAAGGCCCAAACAATAAGACTAGAAATTCCCCGAGTACAAGCCAAACTAGCAAAGCTGCAACAGTCCTCCAAACTGCAGAAGCTGCCAGTAGCAGCTGCCCCAGGGAGGAGCAGCCCCAGAGGCCTCACAGAAAGAGGAAGCTGTATTGCCCGCTCAGGCCTCGGGCGACTTCCTCTTTCCTAGAATCTGTGGGTTTACCCCTAAACCCAGCCAAGGCCCCCCAGCACACTCCCTGAGAACTTCCAAGGCCTATGTCCACCTCTTCTGACCTCTAGATCAACCTTACCTGCAGCCTAGGTGTCCTGACAGATGTGGGTGTGCCCTGAGTCAGCTCCCCGACCTCAGAATGGTGTCCCCCACACACCCCTGAAAACCTCCTTACACAAACATGTACATACACACCAGCCACCTTTGGATTCTCTCTCAGTGACTTGAAGCTTCTTTCCTTTGCCCAGAAACCCCTCCCATCACTTTAGGCCAACACCTACTCTTCCTCCAGAAAGCAGTTCAAAGTCACTTCCTCCTGGAGGCCCCAACCACCACCCCTCCCCTCAGCAATGGCACCATTTGCCCAGCCCCCTTTCTTACCACAAGCTGTCCTCTGTGCCCAGTGCTATGCTGGGTGTGGGCTGTACTGGGGATGAGAAGTAGGAGAGATGTCTTCAGAAGACTACCCAGCTATGCCAGAGAAGCCCAGAGGCCTGTCTTAACTTGCACCTGAAGCCCTCTGGTGACCTGGGAAACATCACTGAGCACAAGCTTGCCCTCCTCTGCTCTGCACTGGCTGGGAAGCTGTGGGGCCCCTTGCAGACAGCTCATGTGAAGGTGAAATCAGAAAATTCACGTTTAGTTCTCAGCACAGGATTGGCACAGAGTAAGATCATGCCTCACTTTCCCCATTTGTAAATTTTAAAAAAAGGAAGGGCGCATGTCTGACCAGCAAGTGTGAAGCATGGGAAATCCTCTTCTGTAGTTATGATCAATGATTAGCAAGGGATCAAGTACATAGGAAACACTCAGCAGGCCACTCTAGGGGTGGGAGGTATAGGAGAGGGGTCTGGGAAGACTGGTAAGCAGAGCCCAGGTCAGGCTGAGTTTGCACTTTTCCCAGGGCATTATGGGAACCCTGAAGCATAGAGCAGAGGTAGCTGCCAGCCAAGTAAGAGCACCACAGGAGAGGGAGGTGGGATCAGGGCCGGTCCTGGGGTAGGGCAGGGAGGAAGGTAGATTCTGTTTCCCGGCCTGTGGCTTCTCTGCTGCCTCTGGAGGCCAGGGTTGCCTGGAAACAAAGCTGGACTCAAGCCTTCCTCAGCAGTGACTACACCAGGCAGCACAAAGGCAACATCAATAGAGGAATCCAGGTTAGCAAGGGACCCAGTGGTTCCCTGGCAACTAGGACTGAAGTAGGGCAGTGCCCACACTGGATGCCAGCTAAGGCTGCTAGGCATTGCTGGCTTCCCTAACAGAAGGGAACAGACCTCAGCAGGGCACTATCCCTCACCACAGCTCACCTCCAATCCATGGCAGAGGTGAAATTCCCTTTTCAGACTTGTGTAAACAGTTGGGGGAAGTCACCCATGAGGATCCCATAGTACTAGGGAAGGGACGGCGCCCAGGACTGTCGTGTCTCTGCCTTTCCAACCCTGAAGCCTAGTCAATCTGATGGTGAGAAGGCTAGTGCAGAGTGTGGATGGTGGCTCATACAGACAGATGGGGGCTCAACTGAAGGTCTACTAGAAAGACCTAGGCGAGGCGTGGAGGAGGTGTGGTCCCCACCCGCACCCATGCACTTTTTGGATACTGTACCAGTTTATACCAGGTCACACAGAAAAGAACATTAGAAACCACAGGAACTGAGAAGACTGGATCTGGGAATTCCCAGAGGCAGGAAGGGCAGCTCCTAGGGCTGCTGCTGAGGTTGAAGGCCCAGAGATAAATGAAAGCGGCTTAGGGGCTATGCATAAAGAAGGGTGTCCCGCTCCCTGCTTTCTTCCCGTGCCACCCACACTTCAGGGCAGCAGGAGCTGGACACGGCTCTATTCATCAGGCCTCCTGGCTGCCACGGGCCGGCATTTCAGCAGCTCGGGTGGTAAGGCAGGCAGGAGGGGCTGAAAGGGCTAATTGACTCCTTAAGGCTAAGAAAAGGGCTGAGGCAGCCAGATCTGACTCTCCCAGCTCCTCAGGTCTGAGTAGAAAATGATAGAAAATGAATGAAGTCTTCCTCCTTCCTGAGACAAGTCTAGGGATAAAGACGGTGTCTAAGACAGCGAGGCAGTCACCCCCAGGACAGAGCTGGAGTGTCCCAGGTCACATTTCCTCTCCAGGCCGGGTCCTGCTGGATCTCTCAACACAGGCTTCCATGGTCCATTGCAGGGACTGAGGCTGAGCGAGCTGAGCAAGGGCTTGGTCAAGGGCTAAGGCACCAGCCACCAACACTGAATGACCTGGGTTCAGTCTCTAGAAGGTACAGAACTGGCTCCCACAGGTTGTGCGCTAACTTCTACACCCAGCCAATACAAATTAAACATTGTAACAAATTTTTAAAAATAACTTGGTCTGAAAGGTAATAAGATTTATCAATCCTGAGAGAAGGCAAACAGCCAGCTCAGGTCACCTCACCTGGAACCCCACTGCTTTCAAGGTCATGGGTCAGTCAGGCAGTGGCAACCACACCTTTAATCCCATAATCCCAGTACTCCAGGCCAGCCTGGTCTACAAAGTGAGTTCCAGGACAAAACAAAACAAAGCAAAACAAAACAAAACACAACAGGGACCATCCAAGGACTGCCTCCTCTGGCCCTAAGACAGGACAGCAAGGACCTAGGAGGAAAACACAGGTTCACCCCTCAGTCATGCTGCTTCCGCCCCCACCAGCACCCCAGAAATCAGCTTAGCTATGGCCTTGGCCACACACCACCACTTTTTATTGCATTGCTAATTAGTCAGGATGGCCTGAGACTGCTCAGCATCCACCCTGACTCAATCATCCCAATTTGGTTGACTGGAACAGAAATTTAAGGAAACTGAGGAGAAACCACAGGGTTCCTGCTCACTCTTCAACTCCTTAGATTCAGGTGCTGGGGAGTGAGGCCTACACAGAGGCAGTGTGCTGAGGCCTGGGTGAGCATGTGTATGATGTTACTGCCAACAGGGGCAAGGCTAGCCTCTGAGACAGCCCACCTGAGCTGCAGCTCCGGCTGCCACTAGGTGCATCTGTCACTTAACCTGTCTTGAGTTTGGGACCTCAAATGATGTGGAGGGCATATTTGGATTTTCAGTTAAGCAATGCTGGCCAGTCAGGCAGTGGTAATGCAAGCTTTTAATCCCAGCACTTGGAGGCAGAGATAGGCGGATTTCTGTGAGTTCCAGGCCAGCCTGGTCTACAGAGCAAGTGCCAGGACAGGCTCCAAAGCTACACAGAGAAACTCTTCCTCAGAAAACCAGAAAACAAAACAAAACAAAAAAAAGAAAGAAAGAAAAAAAGAAATGAAAAAGAAAATAACAAAAAAAGCAAAGCTGGCCAAGACCTACCAGTTCTTTTTGGTTTTGTTGTTGCTGTTTTGGTTTCAGGTTTTTTTTGGTTTTTTTGAGACAGGGTTTCTCTGTGTAACCCTGGCTCCTGGACTTACTTTGTAGACCAGGCTGACCTCAAACTCAAGAGATCTACCTGCCTCTGCTGGGTAGTGCTGGGATTAAAGGCATGTGCCACCAATGCCCAGCTAGCACTACCATTTCTAACACCACAGCCTCACAAGGGCCATTGGGAGAACTCAGGCTCAAAGTAAGCAGTGTCCCGTCAAGGCTGCCAAGGTGCTTGGGTGTCTAAAGCACGGCAGGAGAAGCCCAAGTCCGTAAGTCTCAGCAGCATGAGATCCAGGTAGCCATGCCTTGGAGGCCAACGTGCGCTTGCTTCCACACAGCTAGAACCAAAGGGTCAGGAAAGCAGACTGAGCAGGAAGGGACAGTTCTGCAGTTCACATGCAGCCCCATCTGCCATAACTCGGGTGATCTCATGGTATAGGGAGAAGATCCAGAACACACAGGCTAGCAGCAATTCTTCACAAGCAGGCCTGAGCCCAGCCCCCATCCCACCCTTCAGGGTACCCATTCAGCTATCAGTTCTTCATCTCCTTTAACCTTTGCCAGTAGTAAGGAAGCTGCCTCAAGGAGGCAAGTAAGGAGGCAGAGTGCAGGGCCCATAGGTTCTCAGGTCCTTCCCACTGTGAGCACACACAGGAACAAGTTCAGTTCCCCTCTCAAACTCACATTTGGACCCTGCCTCTAATTGGCCACAGAAGTGCCCCTCCATCCCCTTCTATCTGTGCCAACCAACCAGCGACACTCTGAGAGCCGCATGGGCAGTTTATTTATAGAGTGCTCGTCTTTCCCAGGGTGGATAGCCCAGGAAATTCTGGACTTCAAGGCCATGGACCTGGATTTGGACCCAGTGGCACTAGGGTCTTGTAAGTGCCTTCTCTTTGATTCCTGGCATCCTTGCCTATGTCTAGAAGGACTCTCTGGAGGACAGGGGCTGATAGCCTTAAGGGCTGAGCACTTGGCAGGGTTGCAGTTCTGGCTTTTCTAACTAGCCCAGCCCAACTTAGCATGCACAAGGCTCTGGGTTCAATCCATAGCACTGAAAACACAAAATCAAAAAAAGCAGTTGGACATGCAGAGAGAGCCAGAGCAAGAACAGAAGTTTGCAAAGCTGTGATAGAACCTGCTTCCCTTGCCCCCCAAGTGCCCATGGGTCAAGTAGAAGGAGGTAAAGTGGAGAGGAGACCAAGAAGGCTAGGAGCTGGGTGTGCCCTGCATTCTTGGAACCTCAGTTTCTCTCCCTGTGTAAAGTGGGGCTGAGCCTGCTGGCTCTGTAAGTTGGGTCCCTCTGTTTTATACCAATGACAGACACAGGCACCTCCCTCTAGCAGCTACCACACCAAATAGAAACCCAGCTTGGCCCCTCTGTCATCCCCAGAGGCCCAAGTTCCCAGAATGGTTTGGCTTGGGTGGGACACTGAATAGAACTGGGGGCTCCACAGATGCTGGGCCAGAAGGGAGAGTTAACCCTTATTTAGCCCTTCTCCCCTCTCTCCTTTTCCTGGCCCTGAGCTATTTCTACCTCTATGCTAGAGATGGAAATAACTTGGGCTCAGCCCCTGGAGACTAAGACAGCTATTTTCAACAGCCCCAAAAGCACAGCTCCAATCATTCCAGGGAGGACTAAGGGACACCCTGATCCCCAGCCCAAGCTCTAGGCCAAGCATCAGCAGTGATATCTGGGAAAAATGGGGGGACACAGACCCAGATTGGGCAGGGTACAAGCACAAGGTCACTTTATCTGCTCCCACCACAGCAAAAGGGATAGGACCTCTCACGTATGATGAAGGACACTATCCCTGCCACCCCTGGGCTGTGTTGCCAACTCCAGATCCTTCAGAGGCAGGTCTTTCTGGTGATCTCTGGCTCAGCAGGGAGAAGGAACAGGAAGACCATGTAAAATACCCACTTGCAATTTGCCAGCCATGTGTGCACACAAATCTCACTTTGTGTCAGGTCTGCCAGCCCCAGTATGTGAGATAGGGGCCCAGAAAAGCCATGAGCAATTACCAGGAAGGTGGTGATCCTCTCCAAGCACTTCACAGGGTTAGAAGACTCGAGTTCCAGTCCTGGCACTGTACTGACTTTGAATCTTGAACAAGTCACTGTGGTTCTCTGAGCCTCAGGTACTTACTCGTTAACAGTCACCACGTCTCAGGACCACTGTAAGGATTCAATATAGCAGCACATTACAAAGTGTTTACAGCAGGGCCAGCCACTGCACCCTCAAAATCCAACAACATTTTCAGAGAATTACAGAAAGCAGAACCTCCATATACATCTTCTATCAGGTGTGGTACTCCACTGCCACCTCTGGAGCTAGGGAGCCCAGTTGCCACCCTTTCTACATGAATGGCACTGACCCTCTTCTGGGAGCAGGAGCCTCAGAGTAGTCTTTCCCAGATGGTGATTAAGCAAGAACTCCAAGTCCAGATCAGAGACCATTCATTGCTGGAGAACAAATATTCCCCCTCTCCAAATAGGGAGCTGAAGAGACCTGAGTGGAGAATGTCTTTGGATTGAGATTTCAGGATCTAAAAGACCAGGTGGCTTTTGATTGGGTGTCTGTGGGCAAGACGGTTTCCAACCTTTCCCCAGCACATGGATGCAAACCTTGGACCAGTGCATCACCAGCAGAAGCCTGCCCCCACCCCCACTGCAGTCCTTCAGCCTGGAGGAGAAAGGAGAATGGAAGAGACTGACCCAAAAACAATAGAAGATCCCAAAGTGATGATTCACAGGCTATTCACACCTCGGTGCAGACTGGGAGACTGAGGCCCAGCAGGGGTGGATTCTGATAATAAGACTGAGACTACAGAGTGCCCCTGGCAGATGTTGGGGATTTCATTGTGTGTGTGAGTGTGAAGATCGAAACCACCTAGGGTCTTTCTCTGTGCTAGAGGGGCTACCCACCCAGTGCGGCCCAGCTTTGGTCTCCTTTCCCTCTGCTAGGTTGTATCTGGATGCAAACAACAACTCACTAACCTCACTAACCTGAACTCCTGAAGGGTGCCTTCGAGAGATCTTTATTTCCTAGACTCATCTTCCTTGGCCCCTCAGCTGCTGGAAGGTGTCAGGTTCCTCCTTCTGTCTCCTTACTCTGTCCTGAGTCAAGCAGACAACACACATTCTCTCTCTCTCTCTACTTGGCTCCTTATGCACCCTGTGACCCCGTGATTCAGGGCTTGCTCAAGTTATTTGTTTGTCTCTTCTACCTTATACTCATAATTTTAGTGGTCCTTGCCCCGGTGACACTGCAGGCCACACACAGTGACCCCAGTGACCTGGGGTCTCTCACAAACAATCACATACATACACTCTACCTCTCTCCGACACAGACCCCTCTGTGTCGCCAGCTAGGCTTGGCGTCACCGCCCAGGGTCCCAGCCACACGTTTACCCAGGCCAAGGCCGCTTCATGTGCCGTGTCACCCACAGTCACGGGCTGACACCGTTCAACCCCCC